>JAYRBW010075150.1:0-25222 GCA_036023295.1 Invenusta paracnida | reverse complement strand
CATGCAATTTATACTCATTCGATTGTATTTAAGATAGACGAACTGTTGGTTAATATTATTACCTAATACACACACACTTGTACCTATAATTATCAGATTATGTAAACGCATTCCATAGTATTTAAGATATACGAACTATATACACCTTATATTTTCATAAGTTGATGTCACATGCGCCGGCCTTAAACAAATCTGATTGGCCAGCCTCCAAAATCGTCATAAATTATGTGTACACATTTTTAGACACTCTTACATAACGAAAAATATATAATGTATATAATACTAGGTGAAGGCCGGCTGCCCCGGCCTTCAATGAATAATGTTTATAGTCAAATATCTTTTTGATTCTTATTAATATAAAAGTGTATAAATTTCCATTTCTAAATTTCTAAATTGATCATATTACACTTGTCCAAAACCAAAAATATTATTTGAAAGCGTTTTGAAGTAAAAAATGAAGCCACCGAAAAATATGAATGTAAATTCAATGATATCTGTTTAAATTGAACTATAAATAAATATACATTTACTTATTAATAATAACTTAATATTTCACTTTGCTAACTTTTTGCTAAAAGCTCGGTATATTTAGCATTTTTATATATATATTTATATATATTTTTTTTATAACGTCAAATGAATAAATGAATCGAACAGAATAGTTAAAGTAATTTGTACCAATATATAAAAAAATCTGACATAAAAATTATACGTAGAAATCAATAAGATTTACTGTATAAAATCGACTTTAATAAATAAAAATACTACAAATTCAAAATTTTGATTGTCATTCATAAATAAAGGAAATTAATGCATTGCGTATCAATGTCGACTAATATTGCCATATAAATAGTATAGACCAAAAAAAAGAAGATACTACATTTATAAGTTTATAAACAATAGTTATAAGTAACAATATTTTTAGAATTAACTAAACATGGAAGCTTCTAATTTACGTCAAAAAAAATATTACCAACGAATTCGCGAACCTGGCCAAGAATTATCCACACTAATGAGTCCATCAATATCAAGTTCTAGCTATAATTTCGAGAATGAGTGTGAAGAACCCCTTTCAGAATGTGGATCGAGTGCCGATAGTACTATGACTGTCTCAACGCAGTACTTAGCTATGTTAGACAAACAAATCGAAGACACAGAAAATACTGGAAAAGGCTACCACTTACAACAGGATCCCAATGCATTAGTTCAGGATTTGCTGATGTACAAATCTCATTATTCAAAATTATTGGAATCTTACAAAAGTTTGGAAAATGAACACCGTCATCAAATGCAGCTTTGCTCAGTTGGAAAAATTGTTCCACATTCAGAAAGGAAAGGTATAGAGCATTTCCTAGATGCATTCGCATTGCATGTTGCGAAAAAGAAGAATAAATTCAACCAGACATCTTCGTACCAGACAATTACTGAGGGAAGTTCCGCTTATATCGCGAAGAAATGGAAACGACATTATCATAGTTTAATTGATGCTATCGATATACTGTATAAAGATTATCAACTGATTTACAACATTTCTGAGTCAGAACCAGACAAATTTCAAAGGTTACGACCATTTGAACAAATGGAAGGAAAGCTGCTAGAACTAGCATTGGAATTTGGTATTTCTGAATCAAATGTTTATCGGGTTAGCGAAATGGGAGTTAAGACCTCTTCTGCCTTTTTATCGGATTTAGTTTCTCAATGTCGAATATATCGCGGTGAGCTAGATAAGCAGTTGGCTATCAAAGAGCGCGTATATTATGTCCTTAAGAAAGCTAAAGATCAGCGTGCTAAGTTAAAGGTTTATGTCAATACTCTTCGTGATGAGCTGAGATATGCCATGTATAAGCTGAAAGAAACACAGTCAGCCATTGCATTGCAACAGGAAACAAGTATGTCCAGTAAAAGAGATATGGACAAAACGTTAAGTCGTAAATTGGATGCAAAAAAAGAAATGTACGCTATGCAACAAAGAGTTCAAGAACTGGAAAGAATATTGAAAGAAGAAGAAACTAGAAGAAAAAAACTGCACAATAAACTTCAGGAAATGATTGGAAATATTCGCGTTTACTGTCGTGTACGACCACATCAAAGTTGTTTTTTGAAAATATCGTCTGATGACAAAATTATTATTCCTTCTGATGCACTTCCTGATAAGGTGACTAAAAGCTGGGGAGCTTCAATGAAATGTTTTATTTTTGATAAGGTTTTCGGTCCAACAACCTCTCAAACTAAGGTATTTGATTCTGTTTCCGAATTGATAACGTCTTGTGTTGACGGATTTAATGTTTGTATCATGGCGTATGGTCAGACAGGAAGTGGCAAAACTCATACTATGATGGGCACTGCAACAGACCCTGGGGTAAACCGTCGAGCTATTAAGGAGTTACTTCGAGTTTGCACAGATAGAAAACAATGGACTTATCAAATGTGTTTAAGTATGGTTGAAATTTACAATGAAGACGTGCGTGACCTTTTAACAGTTAATTCAGAAAAAGAGAAACCGATGCTCAATAATGTAAAGATTATGACAAATCAAGACGATGATATCATTCTTAAATGTCTATCTGAGCATGTGGTCAAAGCAGAGGCGGACATAATTTCTTATTTAGAGTTAGGCACTAAAAATCGGAAGGTTGGGTCAACTATGATGAATATTGAATCATCTCGATCTCATTTAATTCTTTTGCTCAAAGTAAATGGAGTAAATAATGTTCACAACACTATAAGCAAGGGAACTCTAACACTTTGCGATTTGGCTGGATCAGAAAATGTCTCAAAATCAGGTGCTACTGGTGAGCGTTTCACTGAAGCAACGTCAATTAACAAGTCTTTGACTTCTCTGGGTCGTGTGTTTGACTCCCTACGGCGGCGGCAGAAGCCACCATATCGAGAAACTAAGCTGACTTTTCTTTTGAAGCCCACACTTGGCGGTGATTCGAAGTGTTTACTGTTGGTTAATGTTCGTGGAGAACCGGAGAATGTAGACGAGACACTGCGAGCGCTCTACTTTGGTCAGAGCGCAATGCAGGTGGCCCCAGAGCAATCACAGCATAGGACAGCACTTTCATTAGATCAGAGAGGTGGAATGAAAAAATCATCGATCCGACAGTAGAAGAATTGCTGATGATTTTCAAAATTTTACATTATATTTAATTAAAAACAAAAGCATAACGTTAACATATTAATGCTCTGGTAATACTGTAAAAAAGATTGTGAGAATATATAAGTAATATATTTTGCAAGCACAAATACTATTCCGAAATATAGTTTTCAAAACGTATTAGCTGAACAGAATTAGTAGATCGGAAATTTTTAGAACTTTGTCTTAAAGATAAATATTATTGTACGTTATGTATTTGCTATGCTGTATATGCCTCCAGATAAATAGTAAATTAAGATACTCATTCTTCAATTAATTTTATATTTGCATACATATACATATATATGTAGATTTTCCATACATTATTTAGTCAGTATGATATTAAATAAAAATGATATTAAAATATTTTTTTGCATTTTCGAAAAGTAAATTAAATTAAACAAAACAATACAATACACATTTATTTTGCAGTATTATAAATAATTTCGTTCTAATTTAAACTTTGTTCTACACAAAACTATATATTATGATATAAATAAAGGATTACGTATTCTGATCAATTTGAAACTAAAATAAAGAGTTTTTTAAACTTGAAATCGAAACATATAATTTAGATAAAAATTTCAATAAATGGATTTATTAACTATATATTTTATCTAAACAAAATCGACAGTCGCAAAATTGAAAGCCAAGAGACGAGCTCCTCAAAAGCAAAGAGCAAAGTTGATATTAATGATATGAAGTACAGGTATTAAAGAAAATGATATAAAAAGGGCGCCAAGATTTAATTGTTACAATGCTTGCTGTTTAACATGCATAAACATATTACAGATCAATAAGAATCATTAGTATAATTCATTTAAATATCACAACAAAAATTCTTGACAATAAAACAGTTTTACAGAAGCAACGAAACCCAAATGAATACAAAAGTAGTTGTTTTAATTAACTCAATTAATTTAACATAAGTAAAAATTATAACATATTTATACCATTGCTAAGATATTTTTTAAAATTTTTTTAAAATTGTTATAAATTTTACAGTTTAGATTTATACCTATGTTCCATATTGATCTATGCATTTATGTATTTTAAACCGAATGTATTGCAACAATTATATCTTGGCGTCCTTTTTATATTAATTTCTTTAATGGCTATATTTCCTATCATAAATATAATTTCAACGTTTTTCTGTTGAGGAGCTAATTTCTTGGCTTTCATTTTTGCGATGCGGTCGTTTTGTCTAGATGTCAATTCATTTTTTGAAAATATCTCTATAATATTATAATTTCATGCATACAACGTAAATAATAATTGTTAGACTGGCGATGCTACAATCCAAGAATAAGAGCGTCAGCATTAGCTTGAGAGATGCTAACAGCTCTAGTCATTAATGCTTAAGGAGAATAGGTCTATTTTTGACCGCTAATAAATCGGGATAGAATGCATTAAAAAGCTCATTTTGGATCAGCGTAATCACCAAGCGCTAAGGAACAAATTGCTCTTAATATGAACTTTTAAAAGGTTTCTAAATACTTTTTTAAAAGTGGTCTATTTTGACGAAAAATTGTTTTTTTCTTCTTAATTTTATCTAATCAAAAACGACCACGTCGCAAGAATGAAAGCCAAGAAACGAGCTCCTAAAAAAACAACGTAGAAATATTTTGATGATATGAAGTACAGCCATTAAAAAAATTAATATAAACATGGCACTAAGATATAATTGTTACAATACTTTCTGTTTAAAATCCATTAATGTATAGATCAATATGGAACAGTGGTATACGTCTTTACTGTAAAATTAATAAAATTATGACAACACAAATTATGAAAAATTCTTGGCAATGAGACATTTATACAAAAGCAATGAAACCACATGAATGCAAAAGTTATTGTTTTAAGTAAGCCAATTTTGATAGCAAAGTAAAATAATATAATTTATACCATTGCCACGATATTTTTCATAACTTTTGTTGTCATATTTTTATGAATTTTATAGTTTAGACATACATAAATTATATGCTACATATTGATCTATATATTTATGCATTTCAAACAGAAAGTATTGTAACCATTTTATCTTGACACCATGTTTATATCAATTTTTTGTATGGCTGTACTATGTATCATAATTATAATTTTAACATGTTGTTTTTAAAATCTTGGTGTCCTTTTTTTATCAATTTTTTAATGGCTGTATCATCAGTATCATTTCAACTTTTTTCTTTTGAGGAGCTCGTTTCTTGGCTTTCATTTTTCCGTGTTTGTTTAGGATCCTTTATGGTGAGGATCATAAAAAAATCTGTAATGAAAACTTTGAATATTAAAATTCTTAAAACATTAAAATAATTAATATAAATGTACTAGAAGTTACCTAAATTATGAATAAAAATATTCATTAATTTAGTAGGAGCAAAAATGAAAGCTTTGTATTTCTGTCATGACTTTACAAAATGTACCACAAATATGTAGCACACTTTCTAAAATATAAAAACATACTATACTTCATGTTCTTATAAAAATAGAATTCATACAATTATATACATTTCTAGCATAAATATATTACATTCTACAATATAGATATCTTTGTATAACAATATAACAATACCATACTAATAATAAATGTACTGTATTTTACATAGGTACTTGAAAAATACATGTTAGCTTACAGTCTATTTTTTTCAAAATACAATTTAACTATACACATAACTACGTCAATATGTTATTTCGAATATTTTGAGTTGTTGAATAAATCGAAATATAGACAGATTTATGTAAACATAGATTTATAGCTCGCAATACATTAGCAATGGGAACAATCTCAATTGGTATTTTTCTTGATGTATTTAAAGAATTATTTCTTCAAATTTTTATAATTACTTGACTTTTGTTGGGTTTGTTCGGGTGCAATTTGCATTGCATTTTGACCAAAAAATAATGCCCGCATTGACTCTTCAACATTGTCTGGTTCAGATCTGACATTAACTAACAACAAACATTTGGAGTCGCCGCCAAGTGTTGGTTTCAAAAGAAAAGTCAGTTTGCTTTCTCGATAGGAAGGTTTTTGACGTCGTCTCAGTGAATCGAACACTCTACCTAGTGAAGTCAACGATTTGTTAATTGACGTTGCTTCCGTGAAGCGCTGCCCAGTAGCTCCTGATTTAGATATATTTTCTGATCCCGCAAGGTCACATAAAGTAAGGGCGCCTCTACTCGAAGTCTTGTGAACATTATTTTCTCCGTTTACTTTTAAAAGAAGTACAAAATGAGATCTGGACGATTGTATATTCATAAGAGTAGATCCTACCTTCCGATTTTTTTCACCCAGTTCTAAATACGATATTATATCTTCTTCAGATTTTACTTCATGCTCGGATAGTCCTTGCAATACAATTTCGTCGTCCTGAGGAGACATAATTTTAACAATATTTAAGTTTGTACTTTTATCATTTGCTGCACCTTGTTGATTTAATAAATCTCGAATTTCTTCATTATAGATTTCTACCATACTAAGAAACAATTGATATGACCACTGTTTTCTTTCATTGCAAACCCGTAGTAATTCCTTGATTGCTCGTCTATTTATACCAGGGTCATTTGGAGTACCCATCATTGTATGAGTTTTTCCACTTCCTGTTTGACCATAGGCCATAATACACACGTTAAAACCGTCAACACAAGATGTAATTAACTCTGACACAGAGTTGAAGATGTTGCCTTGGCATGTCATTGGATCAAAAACTTTGTCAAAAATAAAACATTTCATTGGGGTACCCCATGTCTTAGTAACACGTTCTGGCAATGATTCAGATGATAATAGAAGTTTATCATCAGAAGATACCTTCATAATGCAGTTCGGATGAGGTCGTATTCTGCAATAAACTCGAATATTTCCAATTATCTCCTGAAGCTTGTTATGCAATTTCTTTCGTCTGGTTTCTTCTTCCTTCAAAATACGCTCAAGTTCTTGAATTTTTCCTTGAAGATTCAATATGTCCGCTGCATCTGGTTGGCTGTATTCCACTTGTTCATCATTTGATTTATTAGTTGTGTGCTGCTTTGTTTCAGTGTACTGTAGTGCAAGAGCCGCTTGCGTTTCCTTCATTTTTATCATAACGTCTCGTAGTTCATCGCGCAATGCATTTACAAATATTTTCAACTTTGCTCGTTGCTCTTTTGCCTTTTTCAGAACGTAAAATAGTCGCTCTTTTATTGCAAATTGTTTGTCAAGTTCGCCACGATAAATACGACATTGAGAAACCAAATCAGAAATAAATGCAGTTGATATTGTAATCCCTAGATCACTTTCCTCATAAATACTCTCATGAATGCTATAATCATTTTCAATTTCATTAAGGCGACATTCCATGGAAGAACTTAATTTCATATTTAAGATATTGTCTTGTTCGGTGTCCATTATCATATGAATCATTCTGTAATCCCGGTATAAAAAGTCAATTGCATCTAAAAGTTTGCAATAGCGTCGCTTCCACCTCTTAGCAATGAATATACTATTGCCTTCATTGATGGCTTCTATAGTCTGTTCCTTGTCAAATTTTTCTTTCTTGTTGGCTACTCTTATTGCAAAATCATCCAAAAAATCCTCAATTGGCTTACGTCCGTTTGGTAATGGAAGATGTTTTGATTTAATGGATTGCAGATGGTTATTGTGTTCTTTTTCCAAAGCTCGAAAACTTTTCAGTAGATTTGTATAGGATGTTTTGTACTTCATGAGATCTCCGCTACATCCTAACGATTCCTGGTCAATGAAGTATAATTGAGGTGTTTCTAGGTGCATGGTATTGATGCTTTCTCCACTTGATCCTAACTCTGAACGATAATCCAAGTCTGATCGGAGAGATAGGGATGAGCTGCATCCTTTAATTTTTTCACGCCGTCCTGGTATATTTCCTTTATTAAAGGACATTACAGAATTTCAATATACCCATAAATAAGTAATTGCCAAACAATAAATTATCAAATTATTTAAATATTTTCATGTAATTGATTATTGAATTAATTATAGGAATTTAAAAGATTTGTTCAAAAACAGAATACAAATATGTTTCGCTTTGGTGAAGTCAATCAAGCGGTCATTGAAAAATGATATCATATAAATAAATCTAAATCTATTTTCCTTTTAAAAATACTATTAGAAATCATCTATTAGTTAAAAATATAACCATAATAACTTCTATAAAATATATCTTAACCGTACAAAGTTTTATGACGATATTACGGGAGATTTGAAGAAGAGAATTTACCATAGATATAAAATACTTTAAATTTACATAAGTTAGTATAGTTATTATAGTAAATCTATATTTAGCGATATGGAGAATACTTTCTAGATACTCTAATACAAAATTTCATCACCATATTCAGATTTTTTAATCAAACCTAAATTTTCTAATTGAATCATGACATGTTTGCAAATACTTTGCAATTCATAAATTATAAAAATATTCTGTAATTTATAAGCATGAGAGCTGTGTAATTCTTATGAATCATTACCGTAATTTTAAAAATATAATGAAATTATATTTGAATTGAAAATTAATATTGTAATTATTAGAGAGAAACATATTTAAATGAATAATGAATAACATTAATAATATTGTTATGACTAGAACTATGAAGAAAGATGATATTTACTAGCTGTTTTACTTAGTATCCCTTGACATTCTTTTGCAAATGTTCATTTTATAACCAGGAAATTTATATGGAAAATTAACCATAATAAGTTTAGAAGTTAATATTTATAAACATATAAAAGGTTTAGATACTCGATGGTACTTAAAAAATTAAATTAATAATTTTAATAATATTTATTTAAAGAGTATGCGTACAATTTCACAAGAAGAAAATGTCTTTTAATTTAAACATTTCAAACATAATCATTTTTAGTTATACGTATATAGATATATTTCCTAAAATATAGCACAAGTTATTTTACATACATTTTGAAAAGTCATTATATATTGCAGCAAAGTGCTTGCATTTATTTGGATAAGTGTTAATTTATGTGATTTAACCGTTTTTTATAGACTTAAGATAAATTATAAACGAACTTCTTGAAATTGTATTCGCCTTGAATTTATCTTATAATCTTTGGAAAAGACTCTTTACTAATTTATAATAAGGTAATAACTAAGGATAACATACCAAAAACTACTTTAACTAGTTTGAATATTGAAGTAGTCTTGAAACATAATTATATTGCAAATTAAATTAAGTATTTCTTTTACAAAAGAAATCACAAATAGAAAAATATGAATGGTGAATGCTGAACAAATAATGATTCATAAATAAAAAGATGCCAAATAAATATTTTCTAATGCTGTTATATCAACTTGGTATATATAATTTGATAAAAGTACAGTTGGTTTTTCGCCGGAGCCAAATATGTAAATTATTTTTATGTGTATTTTTGTATATTTTGACCCCTATAGGCTGCAGGTATTGATCGATGAAGTTGAAAATTGGTATGAATGTAAAACAAGGTAGATAATATATTTAGCTAGGGTGTATGTTCTGTTCAGTAGTTTTCTGTAACTTCGACTCGGACGAAAAATCATGGTTTTGGCTCCGTCGGAAAACCGCCTTTACTAATTATACACCATAATGTATGTATAAATATGCGTAGAGTTATTATACTCTATTGTATAATGTATAGATTTTTGTGAATTAAAAAGTAAAAAATAACGCATATTATAACATTTTGTAATTTTTACAAATTTTAGATTTTCAATTGGCAATATTCCTTATTTCTTCTATCACTTATTTTTTGTATTATTATATTAATTATAAAATTAGGAATATACAATTATTAGTCATATACTAGCTATTTCGTTGATAATTTTTTACTGTGTTCGTCATAGAAATATAAATCAATAGAGGCGACAGGCTGTGTTAAAATTTGATTTTTTCATGCCGGAGAGGGAAATCCAAACTACAGGCATATTGATTGAAATCAACAAAACCGGATGTTAAATTCTAAATTATTGATGCATTTAAAGCTTTCGTCTAAATTTCTTAAATTTATTGAAAAATTCTACATTCACTTTAACTACAGTATTTTAAAATATAGAATAATTATATTAATACAAAATATGGCTTTATAATTAATTTGGAATTGTTTTACATATTACATAAATTATAAATTAGTACCTATAGTCAATATGGTATATATATATATATCCATGTGAAAATTTAGATAATGAATTGGCATATTAAATATATAATATTTCTATATGTTAATTTCTATATATATTTATAAATAAATATTCATACCTACTAACAATTTAATTGCTTAAATTATTTAATCTGTGTGTTATTGATAGTTTTTCAAATATCTAATAATATTAGTATAAAATAGACAAATAATGGTCTTGGTTTGAAAATGGCTTCGGTTAGAAGATGAAATAGGTAAATTCCGTAATATTAAACATTTTACGTCTTTTGTCTATTTTCTACTAATAGTATCAAGAGGGCAATGTTAATGAGATTTTTCGGTACCTTTATAACTTAGAAAATATAGTATTTTTAATATTATAATTAGTATAAATTAATAAAAAATGTAGTTTTTTTATTTTATTGCTATGCATATATTAGGTAAAACTATTCAAATACATTTAACAATATGAGAACTAAATTGGTTAATTTATATGATTCTGTACCTATATTGTAGGTATCCCAAGTAGCATTAGACGTCTCATCTACGTATCTTTACGTGGCAAATATACCTCTCAGATACGGGCACAATCTCTGCTTTTAGGGTACCTTTTTTTACGTATAGAAACGTATCCCTCGCTACTTATAGATGAGTATCTTTTGATAAGTTTAGTTAAGTATTAAGTATATTTTACTACGTATAGATATAACTAAGTCTTGCTATACTTATTTTAATACCTATATAATGTACACATTATGTAGCTATGTAATTCACTAATTCAAGCAATTATATTCATTAATTATATACATGTTAGCTGCTAAATCAGAAAGAAATTTAATATACTAGACATAAAGAAATACTTATAATAAAATAGAACATAGAAACTTAATATTTAGTGATAAAGTTTAGTAAAGATAATAAAATAAGCCATAAACAGAATATTAAAGGAAAAAACTGAATTTTTTATTAGTACATGTGTTTACCAAATTTCTGTAAGAACGAATACATAGATATATATTTTTCACTGAATAATTAATATAATTTCGAGAAAGTCTCACGGATGTACAATTAAAACGGGTAATAATATACTGATGTGCAGACATATTTATAACTTACATACATAAAAATGAGTGAATTCATGTATAACATATCATGGACCCTTTAACATGAGTAGATTAAAACAGTAATGTCACTGCGGAGCAAATGAAGTATAAAAACCACTTGACATTTTTTAAAGTATTAACATAAATTTATTTGAAAAATAGCTTTCGATGTATCATCGCCTTTGACATATTTCTAAATTTGATTAAAAATGGGTAACCAATATTGATTTCAGGGCAATATTACTTTTATACTACATATAGACTCATAATCTTTGTATACATGTGTAATATATATAATTAATTAATTATATATAATAACATATACTTTGTGTATGTGTAATCTTTGTATACTCAGTCAAAATGTGTTGCATACTTATTTAATATGATATATATTCATTGAAGAAAATATATCTGTAATATATAACATGATTCAATAATATTCAACAATTTATTAATATACAAGATTTAATGTCGTTTTTTATATAACATTTAGTAATACAAAATAAAAATATGTAACATGTAATATAATTCAAATAAAGCTAAAAGTTAAAATAACTGACACAAGATATATATATAAGGTTTACTTCAGATAAAATTTACACTAAAAACCAAAACATAAATATAAAACAGCAGGTATTAACCTCGGAATATTCTATATATGTATACATCAAGAAAAAATTGTGAAAGATTTTATATCGCCATTATTTATAATCAGTTTAGGTACACATAATTATTAAAAAAATGAACTATCAGAAAAAGTGATGATTTTTATTACAGATTAGTACCTTAAATGATGGAAAGAAAACCACAGTTGTCTTGGTTAGGCTCATTTTTATTTCCTTCTATCTCAGCTGAATAGAACCAGTACACCAACTGCCATCAGTGCTCGAAGCATGGATAATATGCATTGATCAATTGTTCATCCTATATATCGTGAAAGAAGCTTGATCTGCATCGGAACAAAAGATATATGATACGAGAGAAAATAAAATAAAATAAATTCAAATTATATAATGCATAATAAATATGATTACGCCATATTTTGTAAAAATTAATGATACAGTTTTATTCTTTAATATATATAATATAAATAATATAATTTAACTGTATACGAAATAATAAGTGAAAAGAAAGTTAAATTTACAATTTTCATCATCATAAAATGCTACATTAAAAGACATTAAAGATTTTTTAACAATAAAAATTTACTCTTTTTTGTTTCTATGGTGTTCGTTATGTTTTATTGATTAAGTTTTGTGGAGAGAATGTAACTTTATTAATTATTTACTGCAATAAATTAGTCATTTCATTACTTAGGCTAAATAAAAATTGTCATTTTTCTCAGTCTAAATTTTTTTAGTAGTGGAAATACGGAAAACAAAAAGTTTGTACGACAGAGTTGAATATATACACAGAAACCAAATTTTATTTTTAGAAACTTTTATATATTCATTCAGTGAAGGCAATGTGTATAGATATATGTACATATATGCGTAAATTTAGAAATATTTCTACAATATCTGTTTTTATTGCAATGCGTAGTTTTTGTACTTAAAATATTAATTGATACAACTATTATCCAATTACTGCATACAGTATGGATGAATGTATACTCAAACTAAATATGTATGTACATACATGTCAATAAAATATTTTAAAAGTAGCAATGTTCTACAGTAAAGTTACTTTTTCTAAAACAGGGGCTATGACTAACTTTAATATATATATCTCCGAAGCCCATACAAACTGTACACAGACAACCTTTAAAATGACTAAATATATTTCTGGGAATCCAAATAACATATTGCAACGGGTGTGTATGGCATGATAATAACGATATTGTTGATAAAAAGATACAAATTAAGCTCAACATTTATTTTTTCCCGAAAAACCATCCACTTTTTTTCCGCGACGAGCCTTGGGGACCACCAGAGTAGTCCAATCGTGGTGCGTGTGATAACTGATACATAGCCTTAGAGAAAGTGTTCAGCTTTTCTTCCATACGATGCATTGAAGTTGTCAGCTCCTGGATTCTATTTTGGTGCCGATGTAGACGGGGCAGAAGACTCTTGATTATTTCATTATTCTCTTGTACCATTGTTACCAGTTCTCGTTGCCTTTTCGGTGAAGCATCCAACACGGCATCGAAGTCTAGAACAATCTCCATTGAGTTGCAGTACTCCTGTGGGAACATGACAAAGGCCTTGTCAAATTGGTCAAGCGTTTCACAGAGCTGTTGAAGATCGTGCAAGCGGTCGTGTACAGTCTCCATATGTCGAATGTGTTCGCGGTCGTCGATAAATTTTTGTTCTCCAACTTCTGTCGGAGGCTTCATGGAACTGTGTCGTGATAACTGAGAGAGTATCTTGTTGCTAGGCCCACGTCGATCGTGACTCATGCACAGAGGTTCAAGTTCAGGAGTCCGATTGTCACTACGGTATTTGGACCGAGAGCTCTGAACCGCCTGATTAGGAGAAATGGTTATTTGAGCATTCTGTCTCGGGGGTGAAATGGTCATCTTTTTAGAAGTGGTTGGTGGAGAGACGTAGCCACCTGTACTGCGTTTTTTATTTTTTAGATTAGCATCATTTGAATTTTCAGTATTAATATTATATACATTTATATCGTTTACTTCTTCATTGCATGTATTATTTCCAGTATTATTATTAGCACCCGCTGATAGTACGACTGAGTTATCTATGCTGTTTGAAGCAACCTTTTCAAAACCTGGAAAAGATGTTTTCGGGATTATATTCCCGTTATTCATAGATCTTTGTCTTCTTACTGTAAAACTAAAAGCAGCATCATGACTTGTAGCAAAGCTCTGCGATTGATGGTTCAGTAGGGAATGTTTTATTCCCATTTTTACACAATTTGTTAAAGATACACACTATTTCCCATTGTAATTAAAATTAAATAAAAAGTTGAAAATATAAAAATAATTATTTAACCATATGAATATGAAATGATGTTAAATATAATGAAGAACTGCTGAATTAAAAATATAATTCTGTTAATATTGATTAATAGTTCACTAAGGTATATGAATTTTGCAACTAATTCATCCAAATTATGCAAGTTACTAATTTTAAAATATAAAACAAATAAAATATCACTTATAGAGTATTGATAGATTGTTTAATTACTCCATGATTTACCAATAAATTTAGTGATATTGATTTGTGTTATTAGCGATATAGGCTTACGTTGGTGCATAATGGCTCACTTGGTAGAGACATCTTAATGTGAAGGTTGCGGATTCGAGTCTCAACTTAGTCTGAATAAAATACAAAATCCCACATTTATGGCTAGAAAATGTGCCAGTTTAGTGTATAGTCAGCTAAAAGGGTTCGTTTGGGATATTGGATCTGCTGGATATAGTAGTCAGTGGAGTCCGTTAGTTATTGTATGTAAAATATTCCTTATAAATTGTTAATCCTCGAAAGGTCAACATCCATCGATTTTGAATAATTTTTATACAATAATCATAAAATATATCTATTAACACCTAGATAACCAGTAAAAAACTTGTTAAAATATATCAAATGGACTAATTATTTTTAACGGATAATAATCGATAATTAGTAGAAGTGATAAATATTCTAAATAAATATATCTAAACAAAAACTACCCCGTCGCGAAATTGAAAGCCAAGAAACGAGCTTCTCAAAAGAAAAACGTTGAAATAATATTTATGATAGGTAGTATAACCCATAGAGTAAGAAGGTTGTACTCTATGGTACAACCATTTAAAAATTCATATAAAAAGGGCACCAAGATTTAGAAAACAATTTTTTAAAATTATAATGATGATACATAGTACAGTTTCAACAATTAGAAACATGCGAAGCGAAGGTCATTAACTGTGAGGGTTACCCCATGAGGACCTCGTGAGATCCCACATCCCACCGCTCTCCTCACCTGACGAAGAAGAAGAAGACAGCAACCTTGATGCCTACTATTTCAGAATACAAACAAAAATCCACAAAAATGCAAATATTTCAATTTAATTCAATTTTAGTGTGTCACACGCCCTACTCAGATAAAGAAGTGATTCGAAAATGTATTGAGTGATTCACAAATACAATTAATCTTAGAAAGGCGTGTGAAGCCCGAAATAATAATATAATTTAAATTTTGAAGTGTTTTGGCTTTATTCTAGTGTTTTGTATTTTACTTAACATTCTGATTAGGATAAATTGTCACCGTTTAATGTAAACGGATTGTTTTGTTCTAATCAATATTGGATATGTGTCACATGCGTCATTTTTCCTTCGATGTGTTATGTATATTTTTCTGGCAGTCCTTTTAAGGAAATTACCACTTCATAGTTGGCAATATATAAATACGATTTCGTCCAACAGTACAGTGCGTGAAAATGCATTCAAAAGAGAAACATATATATGTAGTTTAGTACTATAATATTTGTATCTACTAATTAATAATATACAGGCTAATTATGAGCATATTATAAATCAGTAAATTCTATAGAATACCAATAGTTTTGACGAGATATGCATCTCTAATAGTTGGAAACACAATTAGAACAAATTCAATATGGCGGCAACCAAAAGCTGATATGTTTAGTACTGCAGTATTTATACTGGAAGATATCAATCCAATTATGTTTTATGTCAACTTGTATAAATACATCATGCTATTCGTCTTTTTCCCATTTTTGTTTTATCGAAGAATCACAGATTTGTACCTTTGTAGTAACACATTATTAAAATGAAGATGAACAATTAAAAGAATGTATATATTTAAAAAATGCCTGTTTAACATCTTCCTATTTTCAGACATTGACCACACTATAAAAACAATTCAGGCTAAGTGTTTCCGTACAATCACCTGGAAAAGCGTACCTCCATACATAGCATATAGAATAGTACTCATCGAAGATAAAGAAAATCGAATTGTCGAAATAAACAAAACGAGTACATCTTGTGAGTGTAATGATTATTTTTATAGATTGATAATTATGAAATGGTTATATTTTACATCGTCATTTCGAAATTTTTAAAGTGCATTGAAAACATGCATATCTTTAATACCCATTAAGTGTAAATGTTAAGTAAGTATTATTTAAATATATTATACATATATATCCTGATATATATATACTATAAATATTATATTATAAAGTATTATTAAATATAAGATAGGAAAATATATAATTATTCAAAAACTTTTGATAGGCATTTAAATACCGATACTTTCATAATTGTTTATTATATACAGCATAGTTTAACTTTTAACATTTGATCAACAGACTTCTAAAAAAAATGTAAGAACAAAGCCAGTACTCATTTAATGTATGTCTTACATTGATCTGTAGATATATTTAGCAACATTCACCCTGATCCTGTTTATTACAAAATTTTTGGAAAATATCTTTATGAGAATCTTGAAAACGAAATCGCAGTGACAAAGCAAATCAAACTGGAAAACAAGACATGTTTTAGTGAGTAGTCATAGACTGTTTCATTTAATTAGATGCTTTCGTATTTATATGTGTAGGTGTCTTGACATGAAATTTATAACTGTATTTTTGTAATCTCCATTATACTTAAATGTCGCAATTATAGAATATAGAGTCGAAAATTGTGTAGAGTCAAAAATTAAATGTATTCCATAACTTTTTTTTTTACTTCAAAGTTATTGGAAAGATTCAAAAGATTTAGCATAATGTGCTCTTTTAACAAAAATAGTCTGCTTCTGTTGGAATTCGTGTGGAGCTGCGCTGGGACTTGTGACAGTGCACGTCGGGTGATCATTGGGTACAACCACCCAACAGTGCAAGTCAGGTGACCATTGGGTACAACCACCCGACAGTGCAAGTCAGGTGACCATTGGGTACAAACACAGTACACTAAGACAGTACACTAAACATGTACAGGAATCAGCAGCAGACAGCAATCACCAACTACAGAAAGAACAAGAACTGGCAATGCAACGAATGCATCACAGAACAGAACAGAATGTATAAACCGATAGATCCGCCTAACCTTATAGATACAAATGACATTGAAGATATCACTAATAACTAAAAGATTGTACAATGGAACTGCGACCACATGCAGTCTGAATTACCAGAACTGGAAGCATTTATAATGGAAGAAAAAACGGATATAGTGGTCAGCCAGGAAACCAAACTTAGAGTTGAAGATATAAGCCCCAACATAGTTGGATACGACACGATTAGATAAGAGACCGAAAAAGGAAAGACCTGGCTAGGATGGCCAAAGGTGGAGGACTTCTAACACTAATCAGAAAAAACACCAAATACAATACCATCCCTAATGAAGTGTACAATAATCAGGACAAAGACAATATATGCGAGATGCTCATTGTCCAAGTAATCGGAAAGAATGACAAAACCTTGAACATACACCTTGTATGTAACATGTATATAACACCAGCCAAAAGCTGTAACAACAATGAGTACATCAACAACAACATTAACAGAATACCATGCGGAGACAATTGGCTGATTCTCAGGGACTTCAATGCCCACCATGATTTATAGGACAGAGATATACATAGAGACACCAGATGCGAAATAATAGCGGAATGGATTGAGAACAACGAGCTCATGGTCATAAATAATGGCGAACACAACATAAAAAGTAGAGGCATAGAAACCATGACCTTCCCTGACATCTCGATATGCCACGAAACCATGGCGAACCATCTGAAATGGAGAGCGACAAACAAACTTGACTCCGACCATTTTCATATTATAATTGAAACAGACAAGACCACACTGAACTGAAAGAAGAAAGAAAGATTTATGTGGAATTGGAAATAAGCAGAGTGTGAAGAATACAAGAAGACGATAACCATCGAAATGAACAAGACAGATATAATCAACGAAAATAACGTCCCAGAGGTGTACAAAAATCAGGAAAGCGATTAAAAAAGCGGCAAACAATCATATAGGTTGGAAGAAACTTAGGATGAAGATGACAAGTATCCTAGACGAAGATATCAGGAACAAAATTGATATAAGAGACAACATGTAACTTGATGAGACCACAGAAACCGAAACGGTGAACAATCAAGAGAGAAAAGTCAGAGAAATGATAAAGGATAAAAAGAAGAGACAAATGTGGAAAGAAAACGGGGAAAAGCCCAATAGCATAAGTAAAATGTGGGACCTATTAACAAGAATAAAAGAAGAGGAAGGAAATGATCAAAGCGGTAGCGTGCTTACGCATAATGGAAAGGGTCACGTTAGCGATAAGTCTAAAGCCAATGCCTTTGCCACGAAATACTCAAATGTGAGCAAACTAAAAATCCAAAAAAGATACAGTAACATTAAACCCAAGAAAGCCAGAAAGCTCGATGATAAAGGACTGCAAAACGCCGATAGCCAAGATATTAAAATGAGTGAAGACATGGAGGCTCTAAGAAATATGAACCAGAATAAGGCAGCAGGGCCAGATGATATTCACCCAAGACTACTGATCAATTTACCCGATGAAGCTATTAAACAAAGCACTAGACTCATACAGGCAGATTAGCCTCATAGGAACACAGAATCCGAGTTTTCGGTTTGTAGTCTAATAAATGAGTATCAATAAAACTGTTTTGTAAATCGTTTCTGAAATACGCCATTTAATCGAAGAACGACATAGTGTTATTTAATGTATAATTATCAATTTAATTATGCATGTTCTATTTACTTATATATATAATTTCAGAAAGTATTTAATATATTTAACTTTTCAGAGATAGATGACTCTATTAAAAAGACTTACACAAACCTATGTCTTCGCTCAATCAGTTGGCCCAAAATCAAAGAATACAAGATATACTCGATGACAGTCTACGTCAACGGAACTAAATTCTATTCCAAGAATATATCTTCTACTGAATGTATGTCTACATGTCTACTAAATGTACTACATATGTACTTCAAACAAGTATTCATCTGAGTATTGATCATATTGTGTCAGTGTAAATATTTGTGGTAAACCCCATTTTTAAAACAGAGCAATGAATTTTTAAATATTGGTATTGGCGGTATTGGTCTTAGGCCTAATTTTTTAGCTTTAATAAATCTTAATTAAACTGTATTTTGTATTATTTTAATCCTACTACATCCAAGCATGTCGAGACGGTGATATTTTTTCGTAATTTAGTTCCAGTTTCAGTTTAAATAAAGTAATTGTGAGTCGTTTATATCCCAATTGTACCTACCTTGGACATCAAGACATTACAGAACGCGACCCTAGTTTTTTATGTGGTCAACATATGGCGGATTTGCTTTTGATGTCTATAATGCATTTATTCGTATTAAAATCAAAAAAATATATTTTGTAAAACTTTTAAATTATCTCAAAAACGCAGATGTATTACTTGGAAGGTGATTTTATCTAGGGTGTTATTAGGGGAGCAAAAATAGCAACATAACAATATAATATTTAAAAATGTGCAGTTTCAAAATAATTGACTATATGTAGAAAAATGATAGAAAATCCATATTCCATTATTGATTTTTATGTTTTATATTGATTTTTATTGAGTATTCCCAAACAAATTATAAAGTTATTTTAATCACTTTTGATAGACTGCCCATATTATTATGTTGTTTTAATATTGACACCTATTTATGTGTAATTCATTTTTTAATGATAATTTCTACTACTCTACATAATGGCACATGGAATACGTTTGTGTATACTAAAATTATATCTTAATTTACCCACAATTTATAATGCATTTGTCTTCAAGTTTATCTTCATAAAGTAACTGGAAAAACATATAATTATATTCTAATTATTTAACTATAGCAAACATTCACATTTTTAACATACATAGTTTGCATACATTATAGAACTGACTGAGTGTTCTGCCAACCAAGCTACTTTTTGAGAGAATATTCATGTAAATATATATATATATACGCAATGTATAAAAGGGGAGGGAATTGAACCCTCTATACTTCTTAGTCAGATATTTTACTAGAAGCATAACTTAGACAGATAGATATGCTAAGTTATTAACCTGAATATATATTTGCCATTGATAATCTCATGTATGCCTTACATGTTTATATCTATTAATCATTTATATTATAGTATTTATATACATTTTAAAATAAATAAAATCAAACATAACACATTAAAACGTTTATGAATTCATGTTTGGCATTAACTATACTAACTAATCTTTTTGAAGAATAACTAAATTTCTGTAGTTTTTTATTAATATATCTATATGGATAAATTATCAATTATATACCTTTTCACAAATGAATATATACAAGTTTTATACAAAACTAGTTTATTTCTAAGAAAATCAATAAAATATTACTATATAAAGAATATATACATTAAAAGTGACAATTGCATGATATTTATTGTTAAATTATTAATAGGACAATTCCATTTGAAATATACAGCTATATAGAAAATTGACGTCACAATAAATATTATTTATATATTTTTTTTAATAAAATAATAATAATAATATTGATTGAATATTTGTTTTTATTAAACTATTTTTGTAACATTTATATCAAAATATATTTTCATTGATAGTGTTTATTAAAGTTACATTCATATTTTATTATAAATTGTAACATATTATGACATGATCATACTTTAAGTAAATCTGTTATAGCTAACTTAAATAAACTAATGGCAAAATAATATATCTGAACCAGATAGTCTAAATTTTTATTATAGAACATACAAAATTCTCATTTTTTGCAAAATAAAATATTCAAATAATTTAATATTGGGAATAGTGATAAAACATAATAAGTGATTCAGTAAATATACATATATTATTTACAAGATATAATAACACAATGTCTGTCTATATAATAACAAAACTTTTACTATCTGATAATGAATCCTGGACTCATTGGCAAATTTAATAAATAAAAATGTCTTACTAATTTCCACAAAATGTAATTATTAAACTAATAAATGTATCAAATTATTATTTATTTTAATAAAATATATTTAAAATAAAATCACAAAAATGAAGTATTAAAAACATATTTAAACAATCCAGAAGAGTATAAATATATAATGAATAAAAAATGTATTCACAAAAATGTACGCATGAGTAATAGCATATTGAATGAAAAGGCATATACCTTAAAAGGTTGAAA
This sequence comes from Invenusta paracnida, assembly GCA_036023295.1. Lineage (NCBI taxonomy): Eukaryota > Metazoa > Platyhelminthes > Proseriata > Coelogynoporidae > Invenusta > Invenusta paracnida. Next base: position 3,716 of record JAYRBW010075150.1, on the reverse strand, counting down.
AATAACATGTGTTATTTGGTATTAAAATAAAAACTTTGCTCTATTTATTAAATAGCATAATTATCTAACATGTTTTTACGTACTAGATCAATTATATTATTATGATGGAAGGAGATTTTTCCAGATTATGATTAAGAAAATAGCATGTTTTTCTTATTTAAATGTTTTATACCTTCTAACTGTAACTTTAGTATAATATAAATTTGTTAATTTTAATAAATAGATGCGCATCTACGTATTACAATCTGCACAAAGTACATTTATTCATGTTGAAAAGCATCAATTGTTTTCTTCTTATATGTACGTTATTGAGATGAAAGAAAAGAGGTACTGGTCACTTTTTGATAATGAAATAATAAAACGACACGTAAAATAAAATAAAGTTTATTAAAAATCCCGAGCTTTCGAACTTATCTAAAGTTCATATAATCATGGATACAGAATACAATAACAGAAAGACACATTATATATGAGAAAATAAAAAACAAGTAAATACAACTCACAAAAGCCAAAGTACAGAAAGAGAGACATGTGCATAACATTAAGGAAAAACGTTATGTAATCGAGCCAAGATAAATTTTGTTTTATTCGTAATTCTTTATCTAAAATTGGTTATCCGAATCATGTTTTGAACAAAGCTTTTTTTGCTCTAGGTCTTCCTTTTATAAACAAAATAATCGTACGTCAACTCTATTTTCTTCTACGAATAAAATCACTCTTCCTTTTACCGACGCTCTTAACTCTAAGTTCAACCATCGTTTTATGAATTCGTGCAAGTCTGATATTATTTTTAAATATCCTAATACTCTTCATTATAATTTAGACCGTAATAATTTTAATTCGTGTAAACCTCAAATAGGTATTTATAAATTGAACTGTAATAATTGTCTGTCTTCCTATATCTTGGTGAAACCGTTAGAAATCTAAATAATCGTTTGAATGAACATCGTAAACATATTTTGCAGCATAAAAGTGATAATGGTATTTCTGTTCATATGTACTCTTCATTCTCCTGATTTCAATTATGAGTGAATTATACATATTTTGCAGTGATGCATCGGCTTTTATTCGTATTAATAAGAACACCGCTCTTAATCTTAATTCAGGCTTTTATCCACTTGACATTTCTACTTACAAAAAAATTATTGGCTCGATTACAAAACTTTTTTCCTTAATTTTATGTACATGTCTCTCTTTTTGTACTTTTTGATCTTTGTGAGTTGTATTCACTTGTTTTTTATTTTCTCATATATAATGTGTCTTTCTGTTATTTTATTCTGTACCCATGATTATGAAATTTAGATAAGTTTGAAAGCTCGGGATTTTTAATAAATTTTATTTTATTTTATGTGTGGTTATTTCATTATCAAAAAGTGACCAGTACTTTTTTTCCATCTCGTTATCTGGGTAGTTATCCAAAAGCGAATTTCACTGCTAGAATTATTCACTAAATTTTAATTTGTTGATGTTTGATAATGTTTTGGTTGGAAATATTTTAATCATATAGATTTTTTTATATAGATAACTTTTTGTTACATATTCCTATATAAAGTTGAGCGACGTACACTGACGCTAGCACTTCAGATATTTATTAGATCAACATATATGTAGACATGGCTGAATGTTAAGGCAATAATATACAAACTGTAAGGCAATTTGTTGCAGCTTGTAGACAGACGAATTACAGTAGGTATTCATAGATAGCCAGTCTGGATACTAATTGTATATCCAAAACACTTAGTGCTATAATTATTGATTTTAGTTTAACAAAATAATAGAGCAATTATTAATTATTAAAATATTATTTCTATGATTAATGCTTCACTTTGATTCCATGAGATCCATATCTTTCAAGTATGGGCTTGGATGAATTGAATATTTCAAATCAGAATATTACGAAAATAGTACCTACTAGGTATATGAAATATTTAATTATTGTAACAAGTAATTTCTTTATCAAATTAATTCTAACAACATGATTTTGAATATATAATAATATCATAACGTGGTTTCTGTATTAAACTCAAAACTCAAAACTACTAATTAATTCTTAATGTTAAAAATGTGATTATATTTTTACTATTTTTATTTTTTTATTTAATATCTAATAATAGGTAAATAATATTTTATTCTTTCAAATTGTATATATTACATGAAAACGAATTGGATTTTAATTCACGATTAAATGAAACGAATCAATACCCGAATCAGAATTTTATGGATTTCAAGATTTTTATGTTTTACTGAGTTTTTGACAAAACGATTAATTTTAGAGTGTGAACCTTTGTATAGTTCATAGAGTAATTATATACAGAGATTTTACTCGTATTGATTCTGTATACAGTTTAATTCTACTATGTTGATACCTGAAAGCTTTTTCAAAATAATGTTTTAAAAACTGCAGCAGTTAAACAGATTATGTTGTACAAAAGTTTTAGGCATATAGGCAATAAATTATTTATTATAGACAACTTACGCATGTTAAAATTGTATGAATATACATATTTGTTCTTAAAATGAATTTAATCAAAATATTTAATACTACTTTTTTGTAACCTATTTACACAAAACTTATGATAATAAAACGATTTTTTATATACGAAGATTTACAGCGCGATGTATATGAAATCAATAAGAGTCAACACTCTTATTGATATGGATTTTTTGTTATGGTAAATTTTTGTAGTAGGTATGCCATAACATTTCTAATATCGAAAAATTAATTCAATATAGATTAATATAATAAATCTAGTGAAAATAATCCTAGATTTATTTTTTGTATAGTTATATAAATTTTAAATTATTCAATAATTCCTGAGAAAAAAATTCATACAACTATACATAACAAATTTAATTTACATAAATATATGCCATATCATATAGCAATAAAATATCGACTTTACAATTAGAAATATAAGGTTAAATTAAGTAGATTCCGAAATAAACTTTTTATAATTTCAAATATTTTTATCGTTTTATTAGAGAATAACGTCAACATATATTTGAAATATCAATTGACCATAAATCGATGTTTGCAGGGATCTAAATATCGTTAATTATAACATGAATGTATATAACAATTATATTATGACATTTTTACTAATAAAATCATAACAATCTCAAATAGATTCTACAGTAAGATGAAAGATTTTAAAAACAAAAGATTAACATTACGACAACGCTTTACGATGTTCTATAGAAAATCAAACAACCCCGTATAGTGGACGTCAATGTTCATTTGCCCAAAATAGATTAGTGTTTGGTCATGTCTCTACTTCATAATTCACACATCAATATACAGTTATACGTATACTAAGCGTGGTTCATGAGAATTGTCTAATGAAATTTAAAATATTGATTCACGAAGCGTAGCTGAGTGAATCTATTATTTTAAATGAGTTAGACATTTCTCATGAACCACAAGCTTAGTATACGTATAACGATATTGTACGCAGTAACAATATAATAAATACCTAGGTTTCCAATTTCCTTTTTTATTAAAAGCGTAAATATTAACAATATAACAGTGGTCAATGTAACTGTAACAATAAAAATATGGTATAGTAGAGCTAGGCTGGAATAACAAACCGAAAAGCATGGTAAGTTATTTATTTTTTGATCAAATTTATGGTGATGTTCGAACAATTGTTGAATATCAAATTTGGCTGAGGATTGGAAGTAACAGTATTGTGATTTTGTTCGACTTCTTCTATCCA
>JAYRBW010075139.1:0-25226 GCA_036023295.1 Invenusta paracnida | reverse complement strand
CCCTCAATCAGACTGCTGATAGCTGCGAGGAAATCTGAAGGCTGGACAGGGGGATTTCTCGGCTCAAAGCGAATGTACCGCAGTGCTCCATTGAAGGAGGAAGCTGCGCAGTATCGGGTTACTGTGTCGTCTTGATAGTCTTCCATCGGGGGTATACTATCGGGCTGGCATGAACGTCTGTGTTTATGCAGTTGTTTGAGGCTATTCATTACCTTGGCACACTGGCCGCAAGTGAATGTCGAGACGGGGGCTGGGCAGGGCTGTGTTGACGAAGTAGTTGGAAGGACAGAGACGTCCTGAGGAGTCGGGATAGGGTAGGGATGGGTAGAGTCGTTCTGCGGGACTAGTGTAGAGGTAGGAACAGGCTGCAGAGTCGAGGTAGTTGGTGAGTTAATGCCGAAAAGATCGTTGAGGAAATGATCGAATTCAGCATAGTCGCTGTCGGTGTATTGCATGGTGAGAGAGAGAACGACCGCCTAGTAGCGTAGGCAAACGACGAGTGAGCGAAAACAGGCTCGCACGTTCCTTATATATCCTTGCGGCGTTTCATTGGTTTGAGACTTGCTCGATCCTGATTGGACGGGGGGTGGGCAGGGGGGGGAGGGGGGGGGTTTGTTCTCGGAGACAAAGGGGGGGGGTGGAGTTGTGGTATACCTACCCTACTACTTTTCATATTATATTTTCATATATTTATTAAATTTTGCTTATAAAATTTGGCAAACTTATAAAAATAAATACCTATTTTTCAATCTTTCGGTTACATATTTTTATTGAGAAATTGAAATGTTTTAAATAATTTCTTAGTATGTTATATTTGCGAGAATAACTTTGGTAGTGTGGTTTTTAAATAATCAATTTTTAATTTGATCTACGTATAGTGAATAAGAAAATTGACCTAAGTACTGCTACAATTATAGAAGCATGTTGTAAATTATAATTTAACGGAATACTTAATTGTAATTAGCATATTCATCTCATTTACATTTATTTATTATTGCATTAAGTATATGCATTTACACATTTTTGTTTCATGATAACTTTTTATTATTAAATTATATTCACTACTAATTATTATAAATTTGTTGTTTAACATCGTATAAATAAAATATATATAATAATTTAATGGATGTATTTATAGCTGAAACTTTTGTGTAACTCTTATATGTAACACCATTATGCCTTTTACAGTCTAACCTATATTTTCATATTATTAACTTAACGTAATTAAATAATCTATATATAGATAGTTCTTTCTTCCATATTGGTACTCTGTTAAAATGTAATATGTAAATACGTATAATTTGCATTAAATATATATATATTTATATATGTTTTAAATAATATATTTATAACTTATCTATTGCATATTTATAATATTGTATGAATATTAATAAATATATTTGAATTTGTAAACGCATTGTTTTATTGACTTATTTTCATATTTCTCATATAAGACTAAATTTAACAAATATTCTATTAGTTAATTTAAAACAAACAAATTGATAATCCTTTTAATATTTTATAAAAAGTATTGTGAAAAACCGTTTAAAAAGGGTTGTTGTGAAAAACCGTTTAAAAAGGTATGTTGTGAAAACCCGTTTGAGGCATGAGAAACCATTTTGAAAAACCCTTAGACGGTTTTTTGGTGAAAACCATAAAAGGGTTTTCTGCAGACACCAAATGAAAAGCCATTTTTTGGCCTTGAAAAGCCTTTTTTAACAGAGTACTTAAAATAGTTCTTGTATTAGTTCTTGAATTAGCATTTTTAATAGTTTCAATAATGTGTCCTATGTTTCTTCTAAAGTATAAGAAGCGAGCCATAGAGTCGTCTTTTTTTTTAAATGCCAAAAATCTATACCATTATGTTCTTTTTATTAATCTATATTGAGTAAATTTCATTAGATATAAATTGAAGTATATGTAATAGAGTCCACAATGCAAAACAGAAGAACATAGTTCAAATGCCTAGTTTATCCATACATCAAGCAAACAAACAGTCAGACGACATATTAACAAATTGTAGATATACATTAAATTTTGTCGATACAGGAACTAAACAACATTAAAAATGACACAACAATTACAATGGCGTGTACACATTTATGCTACATTGAGGAACACATCCTCCTTCGGTAGCGCCTTGAACATTTTCCTGTAATAAATTAACTACTGTAACAAAAAGCTCGCGTATTTCAGTAAGTGCCTCGCTTGTTTGTCGGCTGCATTCCAAGATACCCCCAGTAGAGTCTCCGTTTGTGATTGACACTGTTGCAAGAGATATTCCCAGTAGCGAGTCTCCGTTTGTGATTGACACTGTTCCAACAGATCGCTACTCTTTGTTGTTTCGGTTTTGACAAAATTATAGGAACAGTTCCAGAACGATAAAACACGTCTCCACTTTCCTCCCGTACAAAGCCGGGAGCTATTACACTGCCGTGTGGATTTACTCTTGACTCAATTTCTCCGGCAAAATTGTAAATAAGATGACTTTCAAATATAATTGACTCAACTTGGTTGTCGCCTTCCTGCTGCTGCTACTTCCCACCCTGTTTTCGGAGTTTCCTCCATGTCCCGGTATAACAAAGTTCTGCCGGTCCCCCGCAAGTAACTGAGCAAGGTCAGGTTGGCTAGTGCTTGTTCCAGGTCATACCCCTGGCCTCCAAACCATTTCTGTCTGAACTGAATCCACTGGTGGCATGAGCACAGCAGATGTTCAGCCATCTTAGAGGCCCCCACATGCCTCGCAGCTAGCTAAGTTCGTTTTACCCAACATGTGACGGTAAGATCTCAGGAGGTATGGAGTGGCCGGTTCTCAGCTGACTGATGGCTACTTCATGACTTCGAGGTAGCCTACCTCGGCTTACTGTATTTAAGTACCAAATTAACTCACAAACGTTTTGGGTCATCTTTTATCAGTCATCTATAAAATTTTCCAATTTGAACTATAATTATAATTCCCGTCTTGTAGCATTTTACCACGTTATGTTTTATTTTTTATAAAATCATAATATTATAATATTATATACCTCGAGGTACCTATACCTATATATATAGAGGTACCATATTATACCTCGATATTTCTCTAATATCATGAGCAGACAACAAAATTTAAACGGCTGCCTTACTTCAATCTCAGAAAAAAAGATAATACGGGAAATTCTAAATTCATCAGAACATTTTCTTTGGTTTATTCATATATAAAGTTCCAGAAAAGTTTGATTTATAATCCTTAGCTCAATACGTAAAATTAATTTGCAATTTAGAAACCTCAGATTGCAAAATATGTATGTTTATATCTTCAATTAAAAATAATAATATTCATTATTTTTCATACTAATTTTCCAAATCAGATAATATCTACATAATAAGTCAAGAAAACCACAATATATTATATTTTGCTTAGCGGAAATTGCTGATTATTTCACTAATGCTACATATGTTTATATAATTATCATGTAAGCATATGTACACCATGTGAATAGATTTTTGTAATAGTAAACATAAATGTTCTTGGTTAGAATATATAATAAGATCAAACATCTTTGGTAGTCTTGTCAATAAACGTATTATCTATTTTTAAATATTCTTCGTCCTATTCAGGTACACATGGGTATTTGTCGTTTCTATAGATATGAATTTTTGTAATATACCTAATGATTTATATGGTGCATTTAGAATTAGTACAATCAAATCTTATAAATATAATTTATTAAGTATTCTTAGATTGAAGCCTAAATATATAGTTATAGGAGTGCACCACAAGAAAGTAATGTTTTGAGTGAACCCATTGAGTAGATTGACAATAATCTTTATCTCATCAATTAAATATAATATATGTACATATATATGCAAACAAATGTTTTGCAATTATCCCAAAAATATGTTAATTTCTCGAACTCAGTAAAACCTTGGATTATTCCCCGAATAAAATATTGAATTAATGACTGTCTGTTGGAAAGCATATTATAATAAAATCACCATAAATTGAAAATTAAACTTGAAATTGTAAAAGCTAAAAAAAATGAAATAATAAACAAAACAAAAATCAGTTGTGGGACAAAATCAAACAACTCCAAGGCATTAACTCAACGAATCTCCGATTAACACATTTGACTTCTTGTTCTAACTTTAATGGCGCAGGATATGTAATTATTAACACATCTTCCTCGACTTTTAGTGCGGCTCAAATTACGACATCCCCACCAACTCTTATACTTATAGTGCTCGCCATTCTTCCTATTGGTATCTTTACTAATACTGTTCACTCTCTTCTGGGAAAACTTAACATTAGAAAATCTTCTGGTTTTGATAATATTCCGACTGTGATATATTCCAAAGCTGCAGATAATATTGCAAACTCGATTGTAGAACCTCTTGCCTAGAAGATCTAAATAAATGTCGGCTTCATTGTTCTACGAAACTTTTAACAAAAATCATGGATTCTACTCATCCACTTCACTCAATTTCACCCCAGTCAGTGCCATCAGTGATCGTATCTTTATCTCTTTCTATAAAACAATTCTTTATTTCCAAACTTTGATTCCATTTACAGGTATTCACTATAAGAGCTCTATACATTCGTGACACTTCCATATTTCCTTATTTGGTCTGTCTACTAACTATTAATTTCAATTATTGTGCCATTTTCTATTTGTGTATTTGTTCATAATAAACTATTATTATTATTAAATAATGATCCTCTCCGTGATTCTTCACATATTTCGTCACCACAGTCTCACAAATAAACTGGTGAGATGGAACTTGTGTCGAATATATTTTTATTTAGCTCATCATAGTATAGGCTTGTATTTAATATTTAATACCACATATTATTAGTTTTATAGAAATAAATTGTTTCTAATATCTATGTTCCCTTTTGTTATACGAATATTTTCCATTTACATGTACACATTTCAGTTAGAGTCTAATAATATAAAGATATTCCCTTCTTTTACAACTTGACAGGTTTATTATTTCTATATATTGTTCATTTCTATGCATGTATTGTAGTTTATGTCAGTTTTCGATATATTCGGTCGTATTTTGTAAAATTAGATAAAGGAATATATATCACTTTATACTAACATGAATGGAAACAACCCTCTTCATACACAAAGCATTTGGTCTATTATCGGAAAAGGAAATTAGGGTACATTATGTCCTCTACAAACAAGTTATTTATATTGATACCATTAATCAACCCATCAATCAACTCACTAAAATAATGAACAATATCACATGGAGTCCACTATAGATACGACCCCCATTTACCAATATAGTAATTTACATTGGTATAATTAATCATGCCATTAATCAACTCACGAATATAAACAGATAAACTACCACTTGCGGTACACTATAGACACGTATTTATTTTCTATCAATTTATATATACAATAACATGGTGTATTTCATCACTTTACTAAATCTACTTTTATTAACAACAAACAAAGGAAGTAAAGCTATATTAATACAATGTTTTGGGTTATTTTAATTTATAGAATAGAAACCTACTCATAGACATACATTATTTGTACACATGTTATTTGCATATAGGTACAATCTCGATGTACAATTTCCTGGAATGCAAAATAAATCGTTATTAAATATGCGAATTTCTAAATTCGGATCTATATAAAAACAGCTTAGTTAATAAAAATAGATTAAAACATACTTGATAAAGTTTTTTTCAGTAACAACAGTCACTCTCGAAAAATAAAATCTAACATTAAATGCTAAAAAGGTGTTTATTTTTAGTAAAGAATAATTGCAGAAATACTTGTAGCATATTATACATACAGTCATCGAAATAGAACAAAACTCATAAAAAAGGGAAATTTTGTTTGAAGCTTTGCACTACCGTGGATTTTATTCTGGCAATAAACCTCTTTCATCCCTACTTGATAGATCCGAGAGATATCCTAGAACTTGCGATATCTCAGTTATACAGGCAACTATCTCAAACAGTTTCACTGTCAGAAATACTGGGAAATGTTACGGTTATAATTTTAGCTATACCTTGAATAAATTTGTTTTCATTGTGTTGACCTTTAGTGGGTTTTATAATTTTATCACATTTTGTCTATAAAGTTATATATCGCTATTAAATAGACGTATTCGAGCAAATCGATAGTTCTGCATTGATTTTACTTAAATATATGTATGTCATGTGCGCTCGAGAGTGCATTTTCTAGAGTTTATAGGTACGCAAAAAAGATACAATAAAAATGTAATTTAAATCGTTTCGTGCCGCCTTACGTGAACAAATAAAAATGCCTCATCAACTATTAGAAAGAAAGATTGCCCACTCGGCAATGTTGACGCACAGCATCAAAAGAAAAAATAAATTGTTATGTTGCACAGAGCCGCGCATAATATTCTTATTTAAGTAAACTTAACACAGGAATAACGATTGGTTCAAATAGGCGCAGCAGCGTTACACAACTTAGTATAAGTAAGTGAGATACAAATGGAATATTTGAATAAAAAATACTACCTAATCCAAGCACATGTTATCGAGAGATTATCAAAACTTTAGCTATATCATTTTCTGAAGATTGCAGTCGGTCGTCTATTTTTCTCTAGCTACCCAATTAACCGATATAAAGCGAGTTTCAGAAAACCTTATTCTATTAACTCTTTACGGCGCAGTCCAAAAAAGTTGTATTAAGAGTATAATACAAATTGTAAAAAGTATTTTTTACCAATTTATATATTGCGCACATGGAGAGACAGTATCCCCGTGTGCTCTCTATAAGGGTAATAATTTCTCCTCGTTCATTAATCGTAACCATTTGGTGACTTATATGCTACAAATATTTAGTTTCAGTAATAGTATTAAATGTATATATAATCTTTTTTATTTTTTAAATTGAATTTCAATACGTAAACATTATTTTATTATGATATTACTAACAGTGAAATGTGTTAAGAATAGCATCATCATGTGCACGACGGTTTCACATCTTAATAATGTAACACGCACTGTAAACACTAAAATAGCTGAAGTGTGGGCAACCGAAAATACAATCTGGCATCACCGCTAGGACAATGGATGGGGCAAAGGTGTTCAGGGCAATGTAACACAATTTGAACAAACCATTCATTTAAGGCGAAAGCACAAAGTCTGTGTTAATTTTCTCATTTATATAGGAACAAATTATTGAAATTTAAAGTCAAAATGGGTGTGATTTATTTTAGTAAATATTCTGCTTGTAGTTAAGTTACATATAGTTAAATTGTCTCACAATATGTGTATATGCATCTGATGTGTATGTTACCATTTTAAGTGCTTTTAATAATTCAATTTCACTTTAAGGTTGCATACAATGAATATAATTAAGTACCTCCTAGTATAATGTTATTTTGACCCTATAGACTGCCTGCAATAAGTACAAATGTTTTCATTGTTTTTGTTTAAAAGATATCATGCAATATAGGTTTAATATATTTTTTGGAAAATGTATATATTTATCATTTTAGACAGTATATGTATACAATAATTAATCAATTAACAATTATGTTATATTGTTATATTGTTATAAGAAGTGCCCATGACTATAACTAAATAGTATATAAATGTGTAGACATACTAGTGATAATACCTATCTACCTTTGATAAATTAAACGCATTTTTGTATATTTCGCTATTAACAAAGATGGAAAAATATTATTCGTTAATCTTTCATTTGTTATTTACACTCCTATAGTACCTTTTTAATACCTGCTCAATAGAAAATTATAGCCGTATAGTCAAAAATTATAATCGAAATATTATATAACCGTATTTCTTAGAACGAAAATCGAAAAATGTAGCTGCAAAAAAGGTTTAATAAAGAACAGTTATTAAAATTTCATAAGTTTCATTTGTTTTGCATTATTTATCATATTTTGGCTCATTTATAAGGCGCAAAATTATATGTATCATCAAACATAATTGCTTTCTGTGTCAAAAAAATCTTTCTTGATATTTATTGGTGTTTGTTTTTATCGATTTTTTAATAAGTAAGTGAGAAATCGCTTAACAGAAAATAAATATAATAACGTTAAAATATGTAAATATATATTCAACATAACATACATATTATAAAGTATATTCAGTATAGGTATCATAATTATTATTGCCATACCAGTTGTTACTCATAATATTAGGGCTCACTCTTAGTTAATTAGCATTTAACCCTTAACCCTTGTCCTAGATTTGTGCTTTATGCTGCATTTTGAATTATGCACATGAAAATGAAAGAAAAAGAAAGAAAATAAAAAATAAAAAAAATATGCTCTTAATTTCATAATAAATATATTTTTTAATTATTGTTTAAACATGTTAATAGTTAAAATAAATAGTTTGCGCATATACTCGTCAAACATGATTATTGAAATAAACGTTCCAATAAACGCTAAATAAATATTATGCTCCAATTCTTAGAAAAATTAAAACAATTATTGTTAAGCCTTATTATTAACCTCTTCAGTACCATGATACCAAATGAGATGGCTCATTAAGCGCCATGACGATTCGCCATGACGACACATTTTACTAGTCAGCTACTGCTAATGAGCGCTTGTATGCTGTCTGTATGTGTTCGCTTTGGCGCTCTACAAGCTCATTTAGCTGTTGTGTCTATACAATCGTTTATCAATGATGTATTGTTTGAAGAAAGAAGTAATTATACATTTGTGGTGTAGTTTATTAGTATTACATTTAATGTTTTTTTTGCATTGTATATGAAAATTAAAAAAAAGAAGAATATTCTTGTAATTTTGTAATAGTCGCATGTAATAATGTAACTCTCTTTTATAAAAGTCTTTAATTATTATGTATTACAAAAACCAGGTTATAGTATTATTATTCTTAGTATTACATTTCATGTTTTTTTACATTGTATATGAAAATAAAATTAAAAAAACTAATTAATTGGAGGTGTAGTTATTAGTATAACTTTTCAGACTAATTCAGAGCAAAAAATAAAAGTTTGTCAATTTCTTTAGGATCTGGGTATCTCTAGTCTCTCAAGGGTTTGGTACCGAAGAGGTTAAACAGTAAGTTAATTGTTTTGTATCATGTGAGAATTTTTGATAATAGAATAAACAGGTAATTATAAACTAATTTCAAGTTGTGAAATAAAATAGAACACCAATACAATATTTATAAATTATAAAAATGTAAAAATATAATATATATATATAATGATTTATATATATAAGATATATAAAAATTAAAAAATAATTAAAAATAATTAAATGGACGTTATTATGCAAACCAAATATTTTCTCTTATATAATTTTCTTATATGTCATTAAGAACGTGTTACTAATCTTCCTCACAAATTTTCGAATATTATTATAATTATATATTTACATGCCGAAATGGTATCTTACTTTTATACTTTACATAAAATACAATAGTCTTAATCCACATATAAAGAATTCGGAAAGAAATGTTTTTTATACAGTTTTAAGGAGAAACATCTATTTAAAGGATTTGATTCGATAAGAATTTAGAGAACATTTACTCAAGAGAACAATTTCTGCGGAAAAACAAAACAAAACTAAGTAAAATAAATTATTTCAAATGGTTGTATAACTTGATTTTCATTACGATCCATACCTTCTTATGTTCAAGGAAATGCAAAAATATCCAAAGCCGAATAAAGTTAACTATAGCTTATAATAGTGTAGACATATACGATTTTATTCACTTTTACGAACTTTAAATTCATAAATAATATTTGCATAAATTGACATTTATATTTAATAACGATATATTATATTTATGCGTATTGCTCCTTTTCTCAGTCCTGTGATTGGTGCTTATCAATCCTCCACGCTACTGTAAATCCACTACAGCCAATAAGAAGACCCCTTCGCTAAGTAAAACATATTTACATTTTGTACAACTAAAACATTTCCTCTGAAATTTTATCAACTGCAAAATTTAAATATACATATACATAAACTCAAGTGAAAGTAGCATGAATCAAGACGGACATACTGAAATGGAAAGTTCATCTCACAAAGCAAAGAAGACTGTTTCTTTTCCGGGAAGTAACAAACTCTTTTCTAACAACAAGTGCCAAAATCTGTTGTGGGCTATCGTAATAATCAGCGCCTTCTGTATTATGACCTACCAGTTGGCCATGATCATATTCGAGTACCGAGAATATCGTGTGACTACAGTTGTCGACAACGATGTTCGGGGCTTCCGGTTCCCTGATGTCACCATCTGCAAACGACGTCCCTTCAGCTCGAAAAAGGTTCAATCTGAAGAAATTGGTATCTCGAGAGGACAGAGATTCTGGAAGTACGCAATGAACTGGACCGACAGACTTTCTGATCAGCAGAGAGCATTCAGTTATGCTCTGGACTCCTTTCGTGACTTTGCCTACGAGCGAGACATCTATGCGAATATTCGGAAAGAAATTATCGCGTGCCGATATCTTGGTAAGGTCTGTAATTGGAATGATATCATCGTCGGTCGACATCCTCATCACCTTAACTGCGTGACCTTCAGACCGGAAGAGCGCCGACCAATCGATTCAGATTCTGTCCATGGCCTCAAACTCATATTATTCACGAAAGACTCTTTCCATGTCAAAGACCCTCTTAATGCAGTAAGATACATTTCAGATAGTTTTCTCATACTTTGGCGGCACGTAATTTAAAAGATGTGGTTAATAATATCTAAAATCGAATATTAAAATTGTTCATTTCATTTCATATTATTAAATATAAGTATTTACTTATTTATAAATTAGCAATAAAAGTTGCAATAGATTTAAAAAATAATAAAGATGTAGTAATTACTATGTTTTATAATAATAGTTACTGTAATTAATAGTAATACATGTAATATTATAATGAGATAATACGAAATAGCAATGTATTACGCATAGAATAATATAAGAAATATGCCATGCATTTTGATCGCTTATTGTTATTAATAACACACTGATAATATTACAAACATTTTAAGTGATAATTACAAACAAAACATTATTTAGAGTTAAATTATAAATTTTCATACAAACAGACTTTTTAGGTTTGGTGGAGCAGAAACCAGGTATCAAATTTCTAAATAATTTGAATTAAACTGTAAATAGTTGTGATTATTCAAACGTATAGTAACCGTTAATCTATTTATTAAACACTAAGATATTAAAAACCACCACTAGTAATATCTAAATTAATTCTAAAGGTTTATCTATATATTGAATGATATAACTATAAATTTGATTTATAAATATTGCAAACACTTGTAAACAGGGAAGGTACTATAGAGAAGAATACTGAAACATAGTTCTTGAATGTTTTATTTCGATATTTTCTAGCTAACCAATCTTAATTATTTTATCCATATAATATTTACATTCATATGATATTTCGAAGTAATTTTGCCTCAAAAATTCATTAACAGCCTAAATACAATAGATTAAACAAATAAATTAAACAATACAAGCTCGTAAAAAATAGTTTTTACAACTATAATAATAAATATTTCCTTTTTTTTAAGTATAGTTAAAGTTCATTATAAAAATGAGATTGTAAAACTTTTATTACCATCAATAAATTTTATTCCAATATTTTATTGTCACAAATTGTGGTTCTTATCTATAGAAATCAGTTAACTCAAAATTATTTATTAAACTCTACTAAAGTATTTATTCTAAAGTATTTCTTCAAATTGTTTACTTAATCGATAAAGATAAAAAATCATCTGCTGTTCTTTTAAATATCGCTATATAACACTAGTTCAGCAATAATTTTTTTATGTAAATGGATCCTGTTTTATGCTGTATGGTGGCATTAATTATTAAATGAAAACACATGAAAATATACTTCACATAATATTTTTAGAACTCAATGCATACATTTTTGTTATAAGTAATTCAGATCAAGATAATTACAGTTATACTATTTATTTCGATTGTTAAATTAAGCACATACAGTTGACAAAAGGAAAATAGTTTGTCTCAGATAAAATATGTATAAATAAATTGTAAAGAAAAACATTTACTGAATATTTATATATATATTTATTTATTTATTTAAATAATTTGGAATTCTACAATAAAAGTTTATATTACACATGAAAAAATATATTTTGATATATTATATATCATGTTATATGTATGTTGTTCTACCATTAATAAAATAGATATATAAAAGATGCCGCGAAATATTTATTACAATGATGGCTACAGGGACTACTAAAACTATTAGTAGTTTTAGTAGTCCCTGGCTGGTTATAAAAACCATAATATCTAATATATATGTACAAAATTGAAAGTTCATACAATTCTTAAACGTGGTATTAAATATATCACTTTTACTATTTATTTTAATTATTTCATAAAGTATATAACGAATATAATATTATTTTTCTTTGAGCTTTGTGGCGCTTTTGTTTTCTTATCAATTACTTTTGTGCAAAAAATTATTCTATTTAAAGAATTTATTCTAACATAAATTTATTAAACATAAATACAAAATAGTTTATATATTGCATAAAATATGTTTAAACATAACGTAGAAATCATCACCAATTTTATTAATTTCTCTTAGTAAAAATTCAAAATTTCTTATTTATACGACTTTACCCAATTTCGTGGATTTTAATTATAATAAATTTGTGACGTAAACGTTCGATTATGTAAACGTATTTTTTATAAACATAAAAAAAACTAGTGTCGTAAAAGTCTACAAATAATACATCAATGTATCAATGTGATATAAATTAAAAGCTGCAATGACTCATAAATCTTAAGCCATATAACAAAGGGTCGAAGTATTATATTATGTTTGTTTATAAGATATATATCTAAACACAACATAGTACTCGAACGATTCATGTCTTTGCTGTGTATTGCGACTGAAGCTGGTTAGATTACTGTGTCGGAAAAGTTCATTAAATATTTTTATTGTCCAGATTTAAATAAATGTATTGGTTTTGCTTTAATGTATAGTGTACTTTTTGATATTTATATAATATAATTACATTTTGCACAGTGAAAACATTCTCTTATGAATGTTATTATATAATATTTTACTATTATTAAAAACATATAAAATGAGATTTACAAGTTCGTTGGATTGTATATAACCAAAAACTAAATCGTCAATTTATTTTATATATTTGATTTTAATACATATGCTAATCACAGAATATTACCTAATTTTGCGAGTATTATAAATATGATTTACAATAAAAAGAATCCCAACATAATATCGTCGAAAGAGTATTGAATATGAAGTTGATATATTAGTTGAAGTTGTATAAGAAGCGTCAAGAATTTTAATATGTGATGATAATATCCTGTTCTCTTATATATTGTGTTACGTTAATGTTAATAAAAAGCATATATAGATCAATATATACGATATATAACATCACATTACATATATAGATCAATATATACGATATATAACATCATACACATATGTATATAGATCAATATATACGATATATAACATCACACACATATATAGATCAATATATACGATATATAACATCACACACATATATAGATCAATATATAAGATATATAACATCATACACATATATAGTTTAACTTTCTAGATTGATATAATCTTTGAAAAGTTAATAAGCAAGTTTGTTTTCCTATCGTTGCCAAATTATTGGATTTTCGCGTATACTTCGGTCTTGTGAGGCAATTAAAATTTAAACGCTTCCAAAACTAAAGCAAGACAGAAAAAACTACCAAATGGCCGGCATCAACTTTGCCAATGTCTTTTTAGATTATGCATCAATGTAGTTGATTATATTATTAATATTTATAAGATATTCAACCTCGAAAGTCAAGAATTGTTTTTGAATATTTATTCTATTAATAGTTCTGATCTTTCAAACTGATTATATCAATCTTATTAGTGACCAAACTATGTATCTTCAACATTAATTTAATATTATGTCTTTTAACTTCCTTTTTTGCTTTCTTTTTTGTGAACCTGTGGTTTTTATTTTGACATTATTTAATTGTTTTGTTAAGTATCATAATATCCATACAAATTAATTTATAAATTATAATGTATACATAAAACCCGTGAAATATGGCAAAAATATAGTTGGAAAATGAACATAATGCTTTACTAGTGTGATTAATTTCTATAAGTGCAAATAATGTATTAAAAAATTATACGAATAATACCAAATTTTGATATGATGTAACCGTTTGAATATGGTAAAACATTTTTTATAAACAATATAACCTTTACATATCTTGCATTTCAACATTATCCACCAATATTTTATATCCACATTTCATAATTAATTGGCATGACCGCTTCAAAATTGATTTTATATTTCAAAACATATTCCTCTTCTGAAAGGAATTTGAAGATTTTGATACTTACGGATAATGGTGAGCAGTCTATATATTGAATTTTTCCGAGCATATTTGGTCATCTCCATCGCCTTCTCATGCTCGCTCCATCTTCGATACTTTTCTAGTTTGGAATTGTATAACGCCAAAAAGATATCCTTATCGAGGATATCGAAAATGTTTGGTAGATGTGCTTCTGGATTATTTAACAAATCACTTTTTACAGGTTTTGTCATCATATTTTAAGGAAGGACATTGATTTTTTAAAAAGATCTCTTCTTTTAAGTCAAGAATTTTCTTAAATTAGGTACATTCTTAACCTCAGGCATTAAATTTGTTTTGTCGGATTAGTTCAGTTTGGTCTAGCTGCTACAGTACCATTTAATAAATTTTATTATAAAAAGAGCCATCTGATTATTCTAGAAAATTATTATTATGATCATCATAGAGTAAATTTAGAAGAAGACCTGTCTCCAAGGTAGTTGCTAAGGAAAATCATCAATAAATTATGCAAAAACTATATTTTTATAAAATTGGTTGATTAAATAATATTTCTAAAGCCTTTACATCTAAGGAAAATAATATTATGCAAATATTTTACAGTAGCTTGAAACAATTAAATTTAGTACACTTCAATAACTGTTTTAAAAAAATAATTGTTTGCGTCGCATTTTCGAAGTTTAATTTTATAGTGTCACTATATGGTTATATGCTCTTTTGTGGTTATAGTTATATATATGTACCTAAAGGAACATTGAAACTGTGAATAGTCGTCTCATTTACATATATAGAGATTTAGAGATAGAAAGAATGTTGCCGAAATGTATGCCTCTTTCTCATTAGCCATCTGGCTTTTTAATATAAATTAATGTCATTAACAAAATACCATAAAATAAATAGACGCGGAAAACTGAATTAAACTCTTGTGATTTTCTTCCTAGTATTCTCAATAGTGAGATTTTGGAAATGAAGTTCGTATATATGAGCATGAATATGCTCAAGAGAGGATAAACATAACGCATATGGTGTTAAATAGAAGAGACATTTTCGGGATATGAGTCGGAGAGGACACAACACAACACAGATTCAAGATGTTGATCAAAATTAGAAGACTGATTTGCTTGAATGAAATACTAAAGTCCAAATCACTAATTTGACTTGAATCGTGGATTGAACGAGGACAGTTTTTAGATGACGACGATAATGGAAAAATTAAAATTGAAAAGGACACTATAAACTCGAAAGATTTATTAACAAAATTTAAAACTAAATGTTGTATATAAACTTTCATGGCGTTGGTATACCGCCCCAGAGCAAAAACAAAAGATAGCTTGATAAGGGGAAGTGTGCTTTGTTTTTAGTCTTCACTGTTTACTACATTCAAATACACAATCGTATCATTGATGTATTTATTCTAAAATTATATCCTAAATATGATTCTTAGATATACGTTTAAAATGTAAATTGAACGGCAAGAAAACTAAATAACCGTCGACCTAGGCAGGCAGCTGAAGCTAAAATATTGACTTTCAATCTGAGCTTTAATACTTGTGAAATACAACAGATAAATTAATATCAACAAAATTGTAATGACAGTGAAATGATTCACACTTCAATTTAAAGGTTTTAGTTTACTTGTAGTAAATATAAATATCGATATAAATTCTCTGGATCTCGCCTACATGATTTGTCAAGTCATTCAGGGACGTTTCCGGTTCCTTTATTGGGGATGAAAGTAATGAGAGATATACATATTTCGAGCAACACGATTGGGATTCCATGCTTTTCTTGTTTGGTTAAACTTTGATATGGTTGTTAATTTTAATCTTTCTACTTTTTGAACTTGAATTATCACTTTATTTGGTTCATCATAATGCTTTTATCATATAATATTTGTACATATTTTATACACATACATATACATTATTGTATTATTATTATTGTTATATTATTGTTCATACTCTGTGGCAGCTCCATGTATCTAATAGTGACATATTTAATTTAATCTGTCAACTTTTTATATTTTAAAATGGTAGAGAGTGAGTAACTAACTAAAATAAATATATAAGTTGTGTAAACCATAGAGTAATTATACACAGAGGTTCAGCTCTTCAATTTTGGATGTATACATTGAAAATTTTATATGGAATGGGCTACATTATTTTTTGTATGTATACATGTATATATATATATATGTACATGTATAATTACTCTATGGTGTAAACGTTATTTATTTCTAGTGTTTAGGTACATATAGTTACATCTAAATCAATATTTCAATCAATGGGTATTATTCTCAATAAATAGCTTTGTAATAGAAACTTTTACATATAGGAACTTGTAATATCACTAATGATTTCAATTATTCATTAAGACATATAATTTGGTTTAAAATATACATGTTTATTTTGTATCATCGCTCTTTTTGTAGCGTTCTTATTTTCTTCAAAAGCGAATAAAAATCGGTAAATAATAAGTAGAAAGAAGATATAATTGATTTCCCTTTAAATAAATATAACAATGATTTATGAGCAATGAAAGCTGTATATTATTGCAGAAGAAGACTACTTAGTAATTCATTAAAGACAATCGAACCTATAACATTCACTGAAACTTCTCAAGACAGCTAGGTGAACCCTCTGGTCCGCCATATTATGTTATACATTTTGGAGACTGATCAAGTTCTCTTGGCATGAACACAATGATAGAGTTGGTACTAGCATCATAAAAAAGATTTATTTGCAAGAATAATAAAATAAAATAGTAACCTTAAATTTTATTTGTTTTATTTCAGGGTTTTTATGCTGATAATAATATTGTTAACATAATGTTTATATGATTTCTATCACATTTTAATAATAAGGATATTTTATACAGTTATATGTTACATACTATTACTATCAAAATGTTATTTAACAATACGTTAAAAGATAATCTTTTATGTTTGGTATTATATGTAATGCAATAATTACGAATGTATTCTTTTCACAGTTCAATAAATAAACAACTGGAATTTTATTTGTCAGGAATCTTATTTGTATCTCTTATTAAAGACACTAGGAACTTCGTGATGAATTTCCTTTTTAATTTACAAAAAGTGTTTTAATGCATGACCTTTTCTTATTTACAATATGAGAATAGTTAATTATCTAATCTCTATTTTTCAAATATGTTAAAATTCAATTAAACATGACGCAAGGTTTAATTTTGATGACATAATTAAATATTTTTTAAACAACAGTTATATATATTCAATTTTTGAAGAAAAAATTTGAGATCAAATGTCGTCTATCAATTGAAATGTTTGCTGAATCCTGACCTTACCTATATTATATGCAAAGCCAAACGTCATTCGGTTGCCATATAATTAAAACGAAAAAATAATAATTTTAATTTTGCCATTACTAATCGTTTAATAATTAAATTTAAAATAAATAAATATAAGTTTAAATCGATGGTTCGTTGTGTGCCGCATTAGATAAAATATAAAAGTAAAAAATTCTCTTGCTGAAATGTATTTGTTGTATTTTACTACAAATCTATTGCAGCAAGCGCTTTCTCTACTTCTAAATTTATTTTAATTAAAGTAAATATTTTGGGCAGGTTAACGTTGGTTTTAAAACTCCCTAAAGTTTTAAAAAATGTGTCAAGTTTTAAATCACCGAAGATAAATCGTCTCTAAATATTTTAAATCTGAATTAAAGTTTTAGAAAGTGAAATCTGTCTTAAAATGTTCTACGGTATTAAATTTTCTAAAGTGTTAAATCCTATTTAAAACCAAGGGATTGTTTATTCCGATATAGTTTTGTGGCTATTTCTATTTTTGCATTTTTGCATTCAAATATGAATTATGAGTCGGCATTAGCATGGCGCTTCTTATTACTCATATCTCAGGTACATGGAATCTGAAAAATCTTACATGCTGTAATTGTAATCTATGGAACATTTCACAACTCTATGCGTAATTAATAGAGTTTCATTAATTAACAAATTACTGCTACTAATCTTTGAATATTTTTTAATGTTATTTTTATTGAGTTAAAATTAGTAGTTTAGTTGAAATACTTAGTTATTTATATAGTTGTCTTATTTAATTTTACTTATCTTGTCTATATTATGAAATTAATTCACAGTTTCATCTAATTGATCATGACGGAACCGCAGATATTTGTTGTCCGGCTTTTATTTATGTACTGATAAACGGTTTATATTATGATCTCTTTTGTGTTGTAAATTTTCATTTTGTAATTAAACTAAAACTATTGATTTTGTTTATTTGTAAAAAGTAGTTTGTAATCGCCTAAATTTTAGCAAAATTTAAACCCCCCGTTAACCTACAATAGTTTTTATATAAATTGTGTTTTTGTCTCTACAGACGCTTAGATTTTTTTTTTAATTCAGTTTTAAAACATATTTAAAACTTTGTGATATTTTAACTTAATTCGAAATAATTCAGGTCAAGTCTGTTTTTAAATCGCTATGAAATGTTTTATATCAGTCATAAAACCATCTTGAAACCAACATTGACCTCACAACAATGGTTGTAATAATGCTTCTTAGATTACTTTAAAATTCTAGATAATCTAATCGTAACCTTTTTAATAAAATTAAAAAAATTAAATGTGCTAAAATTAAAATAAATCAAATTCATCGTAGCGGCAACAGTTTATTTTGGATCTATTATAATGTCTCTCTGTTTGAGTGTCTTTTATTTGTATTCTGTAATTATAATTTTTTTGTAGTGATTTCTATTGTGTCTTGTTTAATATTTA
This sequence comes from Invenusta paracnida, assembly GCA_036023295.1. Taxonomy (NCBI): domain Eukaryota; kingdom Metazoa; phylum Platyhelminthes; order Proseriata; family Coelogynoporidae; genus Invenusta; species Invenusta paracnida. The sequence goes on along the minus strand of JAYRBW010075139.1, from coordinate 6,112 downwards.
TTGCAATGCGTATATTGTTTTCAATTTTCGATTTTGTAATGATTTATGTTTATTTCTGACTTACTATGTATTAATATGTACAATATTATTGGTATAAATTCATTGTATTATAGTTGATGAGGCAGAAAGTATCTGCGTTCTAATAAACTCTGACTGTTATTATTTTTTTAATTATTTTAAATAAGCTGATCTATATAAAAATTTTCATAACACATTTTAGGAACGTTACAAAATCATCCTTCACAGTATTGCTTCGGTAGTACGTCATAAATAAAAATAAAATATTATTATTAAAAATCATTATACGACACAGATTTTATTAAATATTTTCCTGTGATAATATTTCGCCGACAATCATTATTGTATACGGGTTATGGTAATTTGAGACATACATGCATAAATTATAACTTTAAGGTTATTTATTTGCGACAATCATGTTAGCATCTACCGAAAACTATAACTATACTATCTCTCCTTTTATATTATAAATATGATAAGGATCGAATAAACATGCGAAGCCGAACACTGCCATGTTTATTATGGCAACTGGGTTATATGTTTCAAATTTCAGCTCAATCAGAAAATCTGTTCTTAAATGAAACAAATTCTATTTTTTTGGAAATTCTACAAATTGACTGAAATTGACTTAAGATATTCTTTTCTGTCCAAGATACAGCCCAAACGGTGAGGGGAGACTGATTTATCGTTGAAAGTGCGAGTGAATATGAGAATACCATTCAATGGATATTCCTGTTAATAAGGATATTTTGTAAAACAAGCAATAACCAAAAAATGTTTTAGTCAGTTCATAAATCCTCCCAAAGAAGCATTGTATAGAATAAATTTGCAAAATTATTTGCATATCAATGATGCAATTTCTATAAGAAACTGCCTATTTTCTGCTTAGCAGAATATTCTTGATTACAGAAATAATTCTAGTGTAAATTATAAATACGACTGGGTTATATGTAATCCTTTTTATATAGTAATATATATAGTGTTACACAACAATTCAAAGCTAAGATTATCTACTACTCATAAAATAAAATAATTTTTCTATGAGAGTAGAGGGTATTTGAGATTTTGAACCGCACAAGGCTAAATGTATCCATAGAGCACAAGGCTAAGTACTGTATCTATAGAGCTTTTAAACAGCACAAGGCTAAGTGCTTTATCCGTAGAGCACAAGGCTAAGTGCTGTATCCGTAGAGCTTTCGAACAGCACAAGGCTAAGTTCTGTATCCATCGAACACAAGGCTAAGTGCTGTATCCGTAGAACACAAGGCTAAGTGCTGTATCCATAGAGCTTTCGAACAGCACAAGGCTAAGTGCTGTATCCGAACTTTTGAACAGCACAGGGCTAAGTGCTGTATCCATAGATCTTTTAAACAGCACAAGGCTAAGTGCTGTATCCATAGAGCTTTTAAACAGCACAAGGCTAAGTGCTTTATCCGTAGAGCTCTTAAACAGCACAAGGCTAAGTGCTTTATCCGTAGAACACAAGGCTAAGTGCTGTATCCGTAGAACACAAGGCTAAGTGCTGTATCCGTAGAACACAAGGCTAAGTGCTGTATCCGAACTTTTTAACAGCACAAGGCTAAGTGCTGTATCCGAACTTTTTAACAGCACAAGGCTAAGTGCTGTATCCGTAGAGCTTTTTAACAGCAAAAGACTAAGTGCTTAATCCGAACTTTTGAATAGCACAAGGCTAAGTTCTGTATCCGTAGAGCTTTTAAACAGCACAAGGCTAAGTGCTGCATCCATAGAGCTTTTGAATAGCACAAGGCTAAGTGCTGCATCCGTAGAGCTTTTGAATAGCACAAGGCTATGTGTTGCATCCGTAGAGCTTTTGAATAGCACAAGGCTAAGTGCTGCATCCATAGAGCTTTTGAATAGCACAAGGCTAAGTGCTGCATCCATAGAGCTTTTGAATAGCACAAGGCTAAGTGCTGTACACGTAGAGCTTTTTAATAGCACAAGGCTAAGTGCTGTATCCGTAGAGCTTTTTAACAGCACAGGGCTAAGTGCTGTATCCGAACTTTTGAACAGCACAAGGCTAAGTGCTGTATCCGTAGAGCTTTCGAACAGCACAAGCCTAAGTGTTGTATCCGAGCTTTTGAACTTTATTCAATTTAGAGTTGTTAAAGTAACAAATTGGGACATGAATAAATTATTAACTAAATTTATCATGGAAGGTAACGTTTCGGTTCTCACAGGAGCCATTTATTAGGCAAAGTAGTACATTGATAGAAGGGATTATAGCAATCTAAATGACATGGTAATAAAATAAACAAATAGAATATAATATTAAATAATAATATTAAATAAATTATTACTAAACGCAACTTTATAAAATGTGACTGATAGAGTAAATTGAAACTGCATAATTAATTTATTACATTATTTTAAACACACATTGTTACTTGATTTGAGTAAAATTCAGCATTTTCTTTCTTTAAATACGCATAAAACAGACGTGGGTAGTCGCACAAAAATTTGTCTACAACTGTTTCAATATCTGAACACAATTTCCGTATTATCAAAAACTCCAAATTTTTACTTGTATCGACTCGTTTGATGACCAGTTCAGTCTAGTATAGCTTCATTTTCTAATGTATTGAGAATTTCAGAATCTTCATTCGTTAACTGAGAAAAATCATCTAGTTCGTTGAAAAGAGATTGATCTAATTCAACAATGTATCGTTGATTAGAGTGAGTTCACTATCTTCAAGACCGCTTATCATTTCATTAGGAATATTCCTTAAATGTAATAGAGACATTTCTTCGCTAACTTCTTTAATGAATTTAAGTAAACGTAAAAAACTTATTTAAATTTAAAGCAAGCAACAATAACATTCAAATAACGATATGTGAATGCTACATTGTAACCGAAATATAAACGAAATCTAGTAATAATCAAAATAATGTTATTCGATATACTATAGTAATATTGATCCAATTTAGCGTTAAAATTTCTACGCCTCGGCTCTCACCCATTAAATGTAATTATTATTATATTATATTATTACATTATATTATATTATAATTCATGATGTAATAATGCCGAGTATCAAAATGCAACAAGGGCAAAACTTTTGAAACATAATAAAATCATTATATTTAATCTTTAAATTACAATAATTGGTTAACTGTATCAATCATCATTTTAGTCCATTGGAAATTATTCAGCTAGGAATTTTAAGCACATTATTCCGACTTGCCAGACAAAATAATCAAGCAATATGATTTATTATCTGATTCCTTTCCTCCATGACTCCTTAATTCTAGACTTCTCTATTTCACATTAGAGATTAAATCATTCTTTAACTCTTGAACAAAACTCTCCCACAGAATCATTATATATTATTCAAATTCAAAACCACATTAATATTTTGATTGCGCAACAATAAAACACAAGATAGTTATGAAGTTATGATAGTTAAACACGAGATAACAATATGGAATAGTTCTAAAATATATGCAATATACGTATACCTTTCTTTTTCCAACTTTTTAAGTAGTGTAATAAAATCAAATAGTTTATAAGTATGTACTACGATCAAATTAGTATTTTATACAAAATCGATGTTAAATGTTAGAATATTTTCTATAAATAAATTGAACAAAAGCAAACAATTAACATTATTTACATAAAAAGCAATGGATGTCTGCATGGGTGTCAGTATATAATATATACAATATATAGTTATACATGCAAGAGTTTTAGAAAGAAAAAAAATATATATATATTTCATTATTAATTACACGTGTAAGCATTCAAAATAATTTTTGTATATTTTTGTATTATAGCGGATGATGAAGCTCGTTGGTAATATTGTAATATTGTAAATATTAATTTTGAGAAGTTGTAATTTGTGAAATTTTAAATCAACACATATTATTTCATTTTCGCTAAATTTCGAAAATACGTGTATAAAGTTGTAACGATACTAATTTATTTTTAGAGTTTTAATCAACGGTATTTGTAGGAACTAAATGCGATTTGACATCCAAAATGCAAGATTTAAAACCTGTGGATTTGATATTGGTTTCACAAATCGAAAGTAATGGATAGACAGATATTCAGATTAATCAATATTTGATCCAATTGTAAATCAATACATATCATGCTTAAAACGTTGATATCATGCTTAAAATGATGATAATATCATGAGTAAAACAAGGTATCACTATAAAATGAATGATAATATGATGGTCAACATGTCGACTGTTCAGTGTGCACTGATACACAGTCACTATCATGTAAGGCCGTGAGTGTACTCACATGCACAGTCACTATCATGTAAGGTCGTGAGTGTACTCACATGCACAGTCACTATCATGTAAGGTTGTGAGTGTACTCACATGCACAGTCACTATCAAGTAAGGTTGTGAGTGTACTCACATACACAGTCACTATCATGTAAGGTCGTGAGTGTACTCACATACACAGTCACTATCATGTAAGGTCGTGAGTGTACTCACATGCACAGTCACTATCATGTAAGGTCATGAGTGTACTCACATGCACAGTCACTATCATGCTGAGTGTAAATAATGCACTGTCAACTATCATGATCGTTGACTGTATGACTGTTGACTGTGTATGGCGGACGAAAGGGTTCACAAAAACACTAAATATCTATTGAAACATTATTAAATCGGGTTATCACTCATAAAGAGAGAAAAATACAAATATCACAAGAGAAACATACTTAAATGGTGACATCCCTCATATGGAGAGAAAAACATTAAATATAGTGTGAAAAATAATTTTGTTTTAGCACATAAAAATAGTATGCAAAACTAATTCAGGAACTTTTATTAACCTTTAAAGATATAATATAATAATTGCACACAACTCAATATTTACAATTCAATTAAAAACTAAATTTAATATTTACAAATTAAAACTTCTGCTTTTTAATGGACCAGTATCATAAATCGTATAATAAATTATTTATTATGGATAATAAAAATAATAATAAAGCCAATAGTTGAAGCACCTTATAGTTCGTATTATTTTTTATCTATTGGAATTTAAGTTAGGAATGTTTTAATATTATTAATATTTTCCAATTATTTTTTATGTTGGTATTTGTTAGTAACGAGTACGGTCTATTTTTTTAATATTACATTTTATTACATGTTTTTATTAAGAGCATGCTACAATGGTTATATCTTCTCCTCAAAATCAAATGATTTTAACCTTTATTTTAAATAATAACAGTGTTGAATTAGAAGATTTTAACATTCAATTTGGAAATAAAACGAACAACTAAAAAAACTTATAATCAATAAATTTATTGCACTAGAATGCACATAAATAGAGTGCAGAACTCCGAAAATGAGTGTAATGACCGTATGGATCAACAGATTTTTATTTTATGTTCGCTCATTTATATTTAATTATTTTATTTTCACACAAACTGTTCAGAACAGACCGGCAATTTACGCCTTTACTCTGATTTATATTCAATAGATAAATTTTCATAAACATGCATAATCAAACATATAAACATGCCAACCTGCTTTACCGAAACAATTAAAATATTGTTTAGCTTGCTAATGTGGAATAATGGGTTATAATTAAACAAGTCAAATGATTTTTTATCATAGATGTGAAAATAATAAAAGTAAAAAAAGTTATAAAAACATTCAATTTCAAGTGTATACGCTATATGATAATAATTGTTTTCATTATGACACATCTGTATATATACACTTCAATTGAGTTAATATAATTGTTTTTAAATGCAGAATATTAATTTTTGTAAAACGAAAAATGTATTTTGATATAATACTAGAAGGTTGCATGCATAGCGTTTCACTGAATAAAATATGCAAGTATATAAATAATAGTAAACGTTTATTAAAAAACGAAATTGAAAACTGAGCAGAGTAGTAGGGAAGGAGAAGGACGAACTCAGTCACGTGACGTGTGGGGGCGGGGGGGTGCTGAGTGGTGCTCAGATACACTTTGAGTGCGGTGCACTTTAGAACGACTGCACCTTACTGAGTGGGAGGGGGGGGAGGTAGTCTCGACCAATCACGATCGAGTACGATCAGCCAATGACAGAACAGGAAGAGTATAAAAGGATTACGTGCGGCT
>JAYRBW010075138.1:0-49295 GCA_036023295.1 Invenusta paracnida | reverse complement strand
AAATTTGTTGTGTCATAGTTATACAGTGTATTATATGCTTATCATTTCTGTACTGATTAATAACTATTATGAAATAAATAAAAAATAGCCGTGTAATGAAAGGGTGCATCTATTCATACTAAATCATGTGTTTGCAAGCCATATGCGAATAATGTAAGAGAGAATATTAAAAAGGGAACACATAATTATTTATTTATTATTAGTTCAAATATAAGGGTGCATTATTCTGAAGATGACTGCAAAGTCAATCATATGAATTATATATCTAGTTATGGTTTTTCCTTAGCTGCAGATGGTACTTTCCTGGTACCTTTATATATATATATATATATATGTACATTGATACTTAAATAACAGAATACATACATATATGATATTAACATTCATGTATTATGAGAACAAATATAAAATTTTCTTTTTGAGATGTGTTTATCGATATGGTATAAAGGTGGTTGGCTCAAAACGCATGTTACTGAACACGGACAAGTTTTGCTCATATGCCTATACATTCCTTACGCCCTAGTAGATTAGGCCCCCCAACTGTTGCCAGATTCAATGTTGTTCTTTTTAGGCGCTCACCCTATATTATTTGGTTGACAGCCTGACATACTTACTTAGCCTTAAAGATATTTCAGCGGCTTATACCATTTGGGCACAGCGGGTTGGATTTCTTGGCTTCAAGAAGTTTGTACAATTGACAGTAACAGGTATAGAAATATTTCTGTATATATTCAGACTTTTAATTTAGAATTTCATAAAAAAAATATAAGGATGCTGAGTTAGTACAGGAAGACTTAAAATAAATCCTGCATTGCATTCCTTGAAGCACACCTTTTAACCAACGTTCATATTATTTCAAGAAAACCTCGATACATATAATATATATTTTTAACATTTAGCCTATACTCGTATAAAAATAGCACCCACCCCATCCCCCTTTCCACGCAGATTATTTACTTACCAATATTTAAAAAGCGTTATTTGAAGTTATGGTTTACAAATTGGATTAATCCCCTGTTTTTGACATTTTTAAACAGGTGGAATGTATACCTAAAATCTCGAAATCCACATGATAGAACAACGAAGAGAAGGTGGCCATTCCTGATATTCATTTTAATATATTTAAAATAAATTAGTGTATGTATGGAACTATCAAAATATTCCTTGCAGAAAAGTAATTATTTTGTGGATATGTAGTTTAGTAATATTTCTCAATTATAATATGTGTCATAATTATCCATACGCAGCTGAAGATAACATGCTAAGAGCCAATTAAATTTCCTTATACTCAATAGGCGTAAGTTCAGAATGGGAGGTCATTTAAATCATTATTCATAATTATAGAATTTAGGAGTGCCTACACATTTGAATTTTCATGCTGCCTTTATTTAATATTTAAACCCTCATTATTTCCGTTTATCAGAAAATTTGTTTTACTAATTTACAAGTATTCCACATAGTTTGTGCATTACTCGATCAGTATAATAATTATATGAACAAAACTGAGCGGATATTTATATATACGAGTATGTCTGTGTATGTATATGGGCCGAAATATTTAATTGATATTAATTTTCATCTTAGAATATGTAGAATAGATATATGTAGAATAGTATATATATGTAGAATAGTATATATGTACATATTTAGATCGAATGATTCAACATTTTGTACCATAATTATTTGGTGCTTCGTTGATATACATATATTTAAGAAAAGCAGACATATATTGAGCAATGTTGATCAGTTAGCATACATATACTGGTAATATATGGTACGTATTTAAAAATGTACCATATTTAATGTTCACAATATAATAATACTAAACTGCAGTGAAACGCATGTCTATAGAAAACGCGCTTAAGTATATATTTATTGCAAAACAATTAAATTATTAGCTCACACTATTATATCACCCAAAAGTAAGGATATTTCCATAATTTTCTGTTTTTAAGTATACCTACGGTTATTTTCTAATTGTTCTTTAAGTTAATATCATTCTAAGGAATCATAGATTAAATTCTTTGTAACACTTAAAATAAGATATGATATTTACATTTTAAGACTATTTTATTGTTTGTACGTATATACACTTCCATATCGGCACAAATAAATTCCCTAATAAACTTTAAAATTTTATAATCTGATTACCTATATACATATACTTATGTTCCTTAAGAAGCGCGACTCATTTATAAATACAGATATAATAAATAAACCATAAGCAAGGGTATACAACAAATGCTAAAATAAATTGTCTAGTATAATATTTCCATATGGTATGTATGTATAAAATCATAAAATTGAATATGATTCCAAAATATGGAGCAGACGAATGAATGTCTCTTAATTTGTTATGTCTGAAATGTACTCTTTAATGTACAGCTGAATATAGACCGTGTAATCCGAACATAGGACCCGGAAATAGTCATTTCAAAGCAATAACTTTCAAATTTTATCAACTGTATGTAAGAGAAAGCTGCAATCTGAAAATTAATATTATAAACAAAATTGTTGCTTCAATCTACACACATTTTGTATTTATAACAAAAACTAGTACGGTATCTATAAATATAATTTTAGTGCCTTAAACTTAATAATATTATAAATATTATGTCTAAAATGATAGCGCAATATAGAAATATGTATACTTAGTATACTACACGTAATAATTGTGTTCACCCGGCAGAAAAATATCCAGGGTGGACATGTACAAAAGGATCCTTACAAAATCACCAGTATATAAATTAACTTGATACATGAATATTATTTAGATTTTTAATTTCGTGTGCCTCTATAACGTAGGTATATCATTACTAACGTTTCCCTTTTAAACTATGTATAAGTGGATAATAACTTATCAGCAAACACTGAAGCTACCATTTTATCCAAAATTCAAAACAATATAGCTTAAATTTAAAATATAAAGATACAGGGGGTCGGGAGGATATTGTAGTGTGTGTTTTTCGGAATTTTCTTATCTCAGTCAATGCCCGGAGATGTGACGTCGTGTATAATGAATGCATTATGAAAACATTGAAAACTGAAACACTGACTGATTACATGTACGTTAATATGCTGCATCGGTACACCCATTTAATACATATATTAAATTTCCTCTTGCTTATATACTATGGTCTAGCTGATTGTATATATTCGTACCACGAGCAAGACACCCCCACATATGAGAATGTGTGCTCTAAAGTGACCCTATAGGCCCTTAGTCCATCCATATCCGTCCTTCAAACAACTTTATAAGAAGGAAACCCTTGCGTATGTATAGTCCATATACATTCAGGCGCCGTACAATGCCCACTTGAGGAGTAAATAAACCCGGTTTTGGTTCTCTTAACTTCACTTTACTTAACAACTCAGTGCAGAAGGTGCTTCGCAGGGTTTGTTCTTCCTTAAAAGTTAAGGGAGATAACCGTCGTAGGATGATAGATAGGATGGCTCGAATGACACTTAATCGCTTTCTTGCATGCATGTGTCCAAGGTCCAAGCATACTATCGCATCCGAAACGCCGTTGCAGGAAATTGGTGTTGTTTTGAGAGCAAGGAAATCTTCAATATATGTATTATTCAGGAGGAAGAGGGTTCGGGAGTTGAAAGATCTCTCAGTAGACACAAGTTTATACGATAAAAGTTTAGTCTGTAATTGTATAGGACGTTGGATGTGCTGGCTTTGTAAGTCTTCCTTGGCGATCCTTCTTGACTGAAGCTACTTCTCTGTAACACGCACGTATTCCCGTTGTCATAACTACTCTAATTATAGAGGCCAGCAGACCGAGTGGCCAAACCCATGAAGATTCATCGTCTTATATTATGTATTATGGGAGGGCATATATCTGCAACTGATAAGAGATTTTATAGAAGGTGTAGATTGTGAGAGTTGGATTTGAACTTCCTTTTGCCCCTGCGGATTGTCTCCAATTAAGTAAGTTAGCCGCGGCAGGCAGCACGAACGAACGAAAGAACTTCCATCTGCAGCTGCCCTCATATCGGGACCAACCGGGCTATAAGAGCGCATTGTAGACTTAAGAAGTATTAGGAGAGGAGAGAAGATTTTCATGAGCTGTCAGAAAGCATTTGAGCGCAAAGCTCCTATCCCCCAGGGCAATATATATAATGGAATGAGAGGATTCAGCCTGACGAGAAATTTTATCCCAATTTATCCCAATTTCAGACCCAATTTAAAAAAAGACTATTAGACCCAATAGGTATTATGTATATTATGTATAAGGAAGCAAATACTCACCCTACACAGATCTCGAGTATGTGACAGATGTCCTTAAAGTTTCTCGCTTTTTAAGTATCACTTTAGAAGATTTTGTTTTTTCTTTATATATTTGTCAATACGTCTGGGATGATTTTGACTTTTGTTATCATTCTAGTGTATTTAATTTGCACCATTTGAGTTTGTCGCTATACGTTTTTGCTCCTTCATTCAACGATTTATGATATATGTGTCTAATATACAAATATTCCTTATTTGAAACATTTAGGAAATAAACAAGGTTTATATAACTTATGATACCTGTGCGCTGTCATTTATACTTTTTCATTATAATATTATATTTAATAGGGTAAGTTTAATTATAGTAAATATTATAATTATATTTTGAAATAATTTCTATAGTCTTTTAATAATTTTGAATATACATATATATAACATATATAAAAATTATAAATTATAAAATATAGAAATAATCTCTATATACATATGTATATATATACATAGTTCAAATATATACAGTTGAAATTTAAAAGTACATGTACGTATTATGAAAATATATTCAATGCAAACATATCTGCCATTTACACTGATAATGTGATAAAGCAATAAACTTTCAGTTTTTCGTGTATATAAAATGAAGTATTTCTGTCAATTTTTTGCTAAATTTTGTTATAAAAGCAGATTGAAGTTTATAAATAAACACGTGCTCTTTTTAACATTTTACCTATATATTATATTTATATAATGGACGATCATTCTTTATATCTCAGAAGATTATGAAGATTGTGTTAAATACATCAACAAATTACCTACATGTGGGTCTGAGTGTGTAATGTCAAGTTACTTTATACATTTATGTTACAGGTGAAAGAAATCTCCACAAGAACATGCATATATGCTAAAGTATGCGTTATGTTACCCTCAAATCTCTTCCATTTTAAAATTATCCGAAGGTCACTTTTCATGCTTATTTTGTAATATATGAACAAATTCTGTACATAAACGTATAATATCGTCACATATACGAGTATTCGTTAGAATATTATCACCAAATATTCATCTTGTGCAGGGATATAGATGTTATAAACACACACAAATTTTCACCATTTAAGCTTCTCATAAATATGAAACATAAAATCGCCTTGCAACCAAATTATCTACCTTTGGATTCAATCTATATGGATGGATATATTTCTACAATATATTGCAGCAGAAGTGTACATTACAGGAGAAGGGTCGCAAAGGAAACCCCACTGAGCTTCCCTCAGTCCAGCTAACAGTGACATGAAAACTCCATTACTATAAGGAGGACCCTTATTATAAGGTATACAACTGATGATTTTCCGGGGATTCTCACACAAAACGTGTCGGCAATATATGTGCTCTTGATTCCGCTCCCTGTCAAAACTTTGCCTTACCTTATACGGAGAGTGGTACATCTAATTAGTTGAAGATGTCGATATATGTGAGGTGATGATGCATTTAATATAATACTAATTTTGTGAAAGTGTAAATGTCTGTGCTACCTATCGTATGTTTTAAAAGAAACACAATATTATAATAATCGTATATGTTGCATACTTTCATAATTAGATTTATATGACTGAAATATACAAAGATTTTTTAAATATAACATTTTAGACAAATTAAAATAAATAGGATAATTTTTTACCAGTTAAAAACCGAAATACATTTAATACACAATAGGTAATCTAATTGACTATATTTAAAATATAATATTTTTCGCCACATTTCTGTATTGTAAAAAAATGCGCTAAGCGTATGTATTTCTTACACATGCTAACCAGGGCAAATTTTCCTCCGTCTGAGGTTGCCGATGTTTACATTGCGATTATCCAATTTATCGCCGAACATGGCGCCCCTGTATGGTACTCAAGTCTGATCCGTGTACAGTGTGCTGCCAATCCAAGAAAGAGCTTTGAGAATCATTTTTCGGGACCTAAGTTACTGTGAAACATTATCTGCCGCTAACATCCCAAACTTATAGAATCAGGAGAATCGCTTGTCCACAGACTTATTCAACCGTCTAGTGAACAACTATGAACTGTACCAGACATATTAAAACACCATAGCATACCACGAATTCAAATGAACCCGAGGAAAAGACGGAAATTCAGACTCGTTGCAAGGACTACCCGATACTTCAGAAGCTTCTTTCCATTCGAAGCTTCAAAGTAACTGTTGCTTAACTTTTTTGTACATATTTTGTATATACATTTTTATATACTTTTTTGTATATATTTTTGTTGGTATATCTTTAGTGTTGCATGATTTTGGTTGTTAAACATTTATATTTCAACGTATCTGTAACCTTCACTCATATAACTTCCAACCCTCGGGTCGCTGTTATTTGATAGATATAAATAAAATTTCATTCTATATTTATTACATAAAATATTAATGATGAATTTTAATACAAAACATATATTTTGCAAAATCAATTTAACATTTTTATGATTCAGTTTTTAATTTATTTAAAACATGTAGATACGTGTGTATTAAGTGGACCTAATTTTGATTATAGATTATTCGCGTAATTGAGGCTCGCAATCATATATAAATTACGGTGAGCATTAGGTAAAATAACAGCTCCGCCCACACCAGAAACACCTTAGTAACGTAGTCTGAAAGTACAGCTGCTTCTGCTTCAGAAGTACAACTTATGTACATACATAAAAGATATGTGTGTTACATGATATACACAATTTATAGTTGCGATGCTTACATATATAAGTACATTGCGTATATATCATATGTATACACATTCGCAAAAAGTACGATAACGTATATAATACGACCATACTTAAGCATGGATGAGTAAGTTTATACTCTTATAAAAAAATTAAAGTGGGAGGCGTTTAAGGAAATTCAACTAAAAGAACTTTTAGAAAAGTGACAAGTACCTTTGAATGTGCTTTCATATATCAGTCAAGGTTATTCAAGGTATGCTGTATATATTTAAACTGTGAATTATATGTATATAAGTGTATACAGAAAAAGCATATGAAACACTCTAGATAGTGTTATAAAATGCTTAGTGTATTATGCACCATTATTAATCATTGTTTGATTATATAAAATTTCTTTTACAATGTTACCAATATTTTTTATTGTTGTTCAAAAAAAAATTGTGCAAAATACTGAAATACGTGGCAATTATTAAACTTTATTTTATAGGTTTTTTTAAATTCAAACATACAACCTCTGTTATCAAACATAATCGTTACATAAACATTACCTATATTAAAAGTTAATTTCTGTGGTTTATTCTAAGTAACTAATCAAAATGATATGTGCATTGCTCTATTCTTTGACCATTTCAACCATACTATTAGGTATATGATACATTCGTATATGCTTGTACAAACATAATTATATAAAGGCTACAAAGCTTAAAACTTATTACGCAGAGTGATTAAAATATTTAATAGGAATTAAGGTACTGACCGCAATATTACCTCCGACATTTAAGGATATTCTGAAATTTAATTATATATCTTAATATCTATATTGTGTACACACTTAAAATATATGGAATTAAAAAATAAAATAATTGCACATAAAAATTAGCTTAAAACTTAATGAAAGCATAACACGTTTTGTTTGGATTCGTACATACCTTATAACATTAATTTTGAATTATTATGCTTTAACACCATTTACATATTTTTCATTTAGTATATATATCATATTAGTATGAGTGATTTTATAATATTTCTGGTATTTGTATAAAAATGATAGATTTGCATGATATTAAATGCCATAGATATGACAAACATTTCTGTGTGTATAATGCATGCACACCCAGAATGTATGTAAAATCGTGCAAAATGCGATAAAACGATTTCAATTTAATCAATTTATATTTTTTAAGGATACGAGAATTACTGCTGAGATCAAAGTTCTTAATAATCTGATAATGCGTTCATTACGACAGATGCATAAGTTCTCTGATATAATAGTGTATATATACATGAACATGCTACTAAAAATCGTGTAAACAGTATTTTATCGGATTGGGATAATATAGAATTATATGCGTTTAAAGATTTTTTCTACGATAAGGAACGTACTATACGTCATCTCGTTTACACTTGTTTGTAGTTATAATTTATCTGTCATCGTTGTGTTCCCAAAATCCTGCAGATGCACATTATAATTGTACAAATTCCAGCCTTCATTTGCTGCCTTGTGTATATTTACGTAGCAGACCTACATACTTCCATGAACAAGCATTTATACATTATTATGCTTCGAGAATGAGTCAGATTCTTCTAGAATATTGAAAACTGGAATTATATATTAAAGAAGTTTTCTCTGATTTGGTCGCCGATTACGTCTCAATAAGTCCTGGGGACAAACTGATAAGGGAAGAGAGGGCAGGAATTAAGGGAAGGACTGTTGTACATAATAGTATCTAATCAGAGATTGCGGGGGGTGGGGTGAACATGAAACCCAGTATTGACATAATGTAATTAATGTGACAGGTTTCTTCCTTTTGACATTTGGAAATATCGGAGCTGTACACAATATATTTAAGTTTTTAATATATTGAATAAACTGTGACAAACTAATCCCTAACATATACTATTCTGTTATAAATTAAGATTGCAATTTTCTGTGCTATTCGCTTTATGTATAATCTGTTGATTAAACATAATATCAAAAATTTTGAATATTAGGAGGACATATAATATTATATGGCATTGTCAATTGGTTGGATAAAAATGTTGCAATTTAGAATTATCTTGATCACGCACGAGATAAAAATTAAGTATTTACACGACGTGTACATACACGCTTACTAAAATAGACTTATTTAGGCACATAGTTAACGGATGTAACATATATTAAAACGCTTCCCCGAATGAATAACAATTATATATTGAAAACTCATTTTAACGAATTAGCGAAATTATTATGATGTACGCATTTTCATAGAAATTAAAGCTGGATATGAGTAAATAAATTAACGAATGCGTTTTAACTCTCATTATCTAAATAATTTTTATATTTAGCTATTCTCCTTAATCAAAACATCAATCGAACAGATTATTATTTTATAAAATAGTTTTCTATATCTCTAATACCACAAAAATGAAGCATAAGATATCTGATGTATCTATACTGAATGCTCAAATATCAGTATTAGAGTTATACACACGTCAAGTTAAAACACTATCTAAATTTCACTTATATACGTCCCTGTGTAAATCTCACATGAAATTGAAGTCATTATACTTCTTTAAGTTATCACTTAATGTACAATATGTTAATATAAAAAACATTAATAGAAGTAAAATATATTTCGCTTTTTGGATACGAATCAGTTATAAATGTCTTTTGAATCATGAAAATTAACTTAATTTATTTTAGTAAATTTGGCGAGCAGTGTTATGGGGTTAATGTAAGACATTTTATGAATAACATTTTGTAAGCACATATTATAATTAGACGTTTATAAGAACAACAAATTAAAGAATTACATTATTTAATTAATAAATAAAACAGTTACAATTTACACAAACTAAACGCAAACATTTTTCGAAGCTTTTTTCGTAACATAAGTTTAAATGTGGCAATAATCACGTTCACTTCAAGGCACTTTGATCCGCAATCCAAGTTAAACGTACAAAATATACAGTTATACAGTGGAGTGAGCGAAATCAATGATATTTTTTATTATGTTGTATGGATTTTATAACTTTGCATTATATATTGACCGATTTATTACAAATTTAAGATCTGCGCACAATTATATTATAAAAAATCGTCAATGAGGTTAATGGGAACACACTGCTCACACAATATCGACGCGCATGTAGGGACATGAAGACAGAGTTGTATTCAAAGAAGAAGCGATATAATTTAGAATACAACAAAAGGACAACCTCGTCCCACTCAGTTGATATTACGGGAGGCCGGGATGCCGTCCTCCGCACATTTGCTCACTGTCAACAGGGCATGCCGTCAACAGCACCCGAAAGCTGCAGGGACCTATGAATGCTCATGCAACTTGGTGACCACCCTCCCACATTTTTGAAGAAAATTTAGATGCTTAAGTATAGACTTTTTTTTCTTATAGCCTATTATTTATTCCAAATAGGGGTGCCGCCCATAAAGGGGCTTCCTGCTAGGGTTTCTATGAATAGTTAGTATATACAGTAATATTATTAACTTAGTTGCTGAGGCGATGAAAAACATAATACTATTGTAATAATAAATATAAAAAGAAGCATCTACTTAATATATGCTGAGCAAATTTTAAACGGGGTGGTTACTGTATTGTATTGTGGTTCAAAAGACTACGTCTAGTTTTTGTCAATTGAAGTATTTCAAAAGAAACGTGATAAAAGTTGAAATACTTTTATAATGGCTAAAACTCTACAACTCTAGTTACGATCAATGTGTAATGTAGATAGCAAATATAATGATTTTAATCCGTTTTTACATGCGTGTTAAAGGGAAGTTGAGGTGAAGTGAAATAAAAATGTTAAAATCAATTATTTTGTTTTGTGCTATGCGAATTCTCTTACAAGGGTAAACACCCATTTCGCATAAACCCATTTCGCATAATACTCATTTCGCATAATACCTATTTATAGATATATGCGGTATACATGCATGAAACATTTATATGATAATGGTATGGACAGTAAAATAGTCAGACAATTATTTGAAGACAATTATCAACTGCTAAACTATAATATATATGAGAAAAAGTCTAAACATTAGCTAAATGCCATAAATAATTAATTAAACATAACGAATGCCATAAAGTAATCTATATATTCTCATCAAATATAATATTATTATATGCGATATTATATATTATGCGAAATGAGTATTATGCAAAATGGGTTTATGCGAAATGGGCCGTAACTCTTACAAGTGTCTTTATTTAAATTGTATAGATTTGTGATAATTTATTCAGACAAATCTACTAATTAATTGTCAATATGTATATATATATATAAATTTAGATATTTATACGCCTACCAATAAATAATATGCAGCTTGTATTTAATATAGATATAGGGATATTAATTGTTATAATATGTATATTGCTATATAATGGTATTTATATGGAAAACTGAAGAAATACCAAATAAAATAGATAATCCCAGATATTGTTTGACATAATTTCTGTAAAATACACTAGTATGTTTTACAGTTGAGTTTATAATATGTTTATAATTTTATTAAAATATTTAAGTAAATATTAACATAAACATCTCTTGTCATGGTACTAAATAAGTAAGATGAAAACAAATTAGATATCTCTTAGAAATTAGAAAAAAATTAAATCATTTTACCAAATGTAAATATTCAAAATAGGTATTTCAAATGTTTCAAATCGCAAAATTAATCATATAGTCGCATTAATTGACCCAATTTGAATAAATTGTTGATTATATTAAAATCTAAAAGTAAATATAAATAACACCTTTAATCACGTATAGGTACATGTATATCTCTAAACTTTCTGTTTCATGATAATATTTTGTTTATTGTATGTATATATATTCCTTAATATATATATGATGTATTTATAGAGAAAAATAAATGCATATACATATATATGTGTACAAGCTTTAACTTTTATTAGTAATGTTTTTTGCATACATTACAAATATTTGTGGAAATTATTAAGATATATAAATTAATCGAGTTGAATTTATTTATTTTTCATGGAATAAGAGATGTTGCTTTGAAATAATCAATCCATTTATCAATATAACAACACCTATTTGTGTTCCCTCTTTTTCCTTTATAAATATTAAACTTTTATATTGCTCTAAAAATGTTTAGTTTTATAATAATAATAATAATGTCATAATTATAATATTGTTACATTATCCATTTTGTAAATTATATCTTTTATTTTATAATGTATTATATAACGCTGTAGTGTACTTTACTTAAAAATATTAAACAGTTTCCAAATTTTATATGTAACAATTTCCAGGAAATCAACAAATTTAATCCATGCGAAAATAACAAGACATATAGATTTTATATTGTATATAGGAATACTCAACAAAAATACTATACTATATATTAAACACCCATAAATTATACTGAAAACAAAATATTATATGGAAATATAATAACACTCTTACACGGTTCGCGACAAAGGAGCGACAAACCGTAAATAATCAAAGAAAAAAGTCCTATTTGATGGATTTGGTACATTAAATTAATTTAGGGGTTCCGTGTTATATACCATCCAGATATGCGAGAGGTCATGGACAAAGGTCACCTTGAGTTAGCTTTACAAATTTAAATAGATGCAAATTTTATTTAGAAAAATACAGTGTACCATCAACTTTATATGGTAACCAATATTCACTTCATTAAGCCTGGCGCTGTATGTATATCATATAAGTCGGGTTAAATATAGTAATGACAATAAATTTGATGTGCCATACTCCAACTGTCCCTATACATTATCGTCTTAATCACGAAGTTGGATTGTGATGTCTGGAATATAATAAGGAATACACCTAAAAGAGGTTTTCACGAACGTAAGGTTTATACATATATACTACAATAATGAATGATGGAGAATAAATATTTGGTGAAGGTGTTAATTGAATTTAGTATAATAGTTAAAGACAAATTTGTAAATTCAAAATAAATTTAAAATACGCATTAATATAATATATTTTGATAAATATATATAAAGATATATAGATAATAGAGCTTTTAATATATGTATAAAAAACGTTAGAAAAATCCCATATCATTGAAATTATTAAAGAATATAGTTTTAAAAATAAATAAACTTGTTAAAATATCTTAGTTTTACTTATTGACTATAATATAGAATAAAAATTAATTATGCATTGATACCGAGGATGAAATTATAGCTGAATACGACGGATATCACACCCAATTTTATTACTCCAGAGTTAGTGTTTGTCTATAGACGAAAGCGCGCTATTTTAATAGGATGTATATTACTGAACATTGCAGTTTATTTAACTCTAATAGCTTTTTTGTTGCAAATGATATCCCATGACATTTTTTATTGCTTCGCAACTCATGTTAATGATGCCTTCATAAATAATTCACCTGAGTTTATTCAGAATTTTTCTATTGTTTGAATGATATATCATACTATCTTCAGAGCAATTTTTAATTACCCACGCTTATAAAAATATAATAGTATAGCTTATATGTATACATATATAATACTCTACAGTAACTCTAAGTCATTAATACTTGGTTATCTTGTTTATAATCATCTCATTGTAACATCACACATCTCATTAATTATAAGTTTTTACAGCTGACTTCTTACTGAAAATAATACTATATTCATTGTTTTTGTTGTATATTATACAAAGATTTTACATAATTTATGATACAAATCTTTACTTCTTGATGGTTTTCATTATTATTCATGCAATAGATTGAATATAATACTGATACCTAGTCATATAAGCGATATCGGGGTCGTCAAAAGCCTTATTTCAGGGACACAAAAGTACAATTCTTAAACGCTGCGCAGACACCGGAAGGATATCTGCTGATCCCGTCTCACTTGTAATGGGTGGATTCATTTACGGTTCAGCTTCCCTGTTGTACAATTATTGTAGGTTAGTCATCTTTGCATCTCAACATAATGCAGTGAGAAAAATAAAGAGAATTATATCAAATTTTTGACAGACATTCTCTTACATAGAGTATAAGTATCCCATGAAAAAAAGTATATTAAAGTTAGTTGGTAATGATGCACATACTCTGACTGTCATGGGTTCGATAAAATGTTATAGTTATATGTTAAAATAAGTGTAATGTAATACATTTTTTTAATTATGGAATTTTTAAAAGTTATAGTTACAATATTTGTGCATATTAAAATCATATTTTTTGTGTATATATTCACAAATTAATTTTAAGAAAAACTATGTTTTTCGAGAAATTGGCGAAGAATATCTTGTAAGTTAAAATATTTATTTAGATAAATTATGGAACATATCATATTTTATAATATATATTGAAAAAATCCTTTAGTTTTCTTTATTTAATATGAAATGTCAAAATTTATACTTGAAATATCAGCATAAAAATTACTCTATACAACCTAAGAAATTATTGAAATTATATAACTGTGTGTATTTTTATTAATATAAACATTTCTATGTCTCACTATATTATTATAGGTAATTTAGATATAACTGCGTTTTATAAAGTATTTTTTAAATATTCCCAAAAAATTGTGAAAAAATATAAGAAAAAAATCCCAATTTTATTGATCACTAATGAAGTAAATGTATTTCCCCAAAAATTTATCTTAAATATAAAAAGTTATGTAATGATATCATTAAAAAAATTAAATAAATAAAACATATTAAGATATAAAATTTCTTTCCAGTGTGGTTATTATCTTAACGACTGTATAATATTATGTTTGAAATTATAAAAGGATTGCCCGTGTTGGTAACTTCATCATTCAAGGCATGATTAAACAATAGGTACAAAAAGTAGAATATTTGTATGTCAAATAATACTCCTTTTTTAACTTAGGGAATGTGTATGGTATACATAAACATATATATAAATATATACACAGACCTAATTTATTAATCTGTGAAAAGAATTGCTTCTACCTTCATGCAAATTATAATGTCATATATAGACGGTGTGTAAGTATATATCTAGTGTACACGTATATAAGCTCATATGTGTGCATTGCGGGCATTTGTTAATAGTTAATATGGAATGAAATACACGCCTAGTTGCGCACATAAAAGGATTCCATACTATTCAGATTTCATAGAATTCCATTTAATTATCTCTCCCAATCTTCTAGCGTTGCGCTGCTTTTTTGTTGTGAAAGAGGACTGAAAATTCACTAAAATAGGGGAGGGGGTGAGGAGGCAGGAAGTCTAGAACCCTGATGTCAGTCAGAATTAATAACTATCCTGTAATTTCCAAGATCTTACATGACTCACAAACGAACATTTTCAACCCTTATTATAATATACTCACCTCATCTTGTCCATTCTATACAACTCAAATATATTTTTCTCTATTTCGAGTTCTTTCAGTTCGACAAGCTTATTTATTTCATAGCTGTATCGTAGATGTAAATATATACCGCGAAGGAGGATAGTCATATATTACATAGTGTAAGTTGCAGTTGCTGCCTGGTTGCTTTAAAAATTCAACAACGATGATTATATTTCTATAGTTGCGTCAGTTGTGGCATATCTTACACAATAAAAAGAATGCGAAAAATTTTCCAACTTATATACATTTTTATTAGTAGGGGGTTATATATACCTAAAGTGTGTCATATATGCATAAAGTTATTTACTTAATTTTTTTCTATTTTGTCAGATTCACAGAATTATACATTTTATAGAAGCAAAGAAAAGGAAAAAATGGAAAGAAGGAGGGGAGGGAGGAAGAGATGAAACGTGACATAAAGCGGATTGAAATTGTTAAGGACGAGGAGAGATAATGGCTTTCTTGAGTTTAGCCTCGACTTAAAATAAAATGCCTTCCGCTTGGTTGTACGTATAATACACGGAATACACATGTTATACATACAATTATATAGAGAGAGATGAAGTAATAATATAATTGTAGAATCAGTGGGCTGGTGAGAAGACCATGTTTGCTGTATCCTTTGACTAAAAGAGTAGATTATAGATGGCAATTAGGAAAACGCGATAGACAATCCGACGTAGCCTTTCCTATAACTGAAAGAAAAAGGGAAGGGGGGGGGAGGGGAGGGGAGGGGGAGTGGAAGTATTAAAGAAGGGAAACACATTTTATTTAATGAAGAGAGTGAAGCATGAGAAGGGAAAATAAAATGAAAAAAACTATCCCCTCAGAAACTCTAAAAACCTGTAAACAAAAGAGGTCGGATGAAGGAGATTTACTTTCAATACAAGTCGGTTACCTTTCCTCTTATTTCACAGATTATTTGTTCCAAATTTGGTGCAGTTGACACTTCAATTTGAAGCCATTTTCTCTTAATTTCTATCCTCCCCACACTTATACTCACTTCATCAGTTACTTTCTGCCTCCCTTTCCTTTCCATTCTCACACATCAAGGCATATTTCTCCTCTCCTCTTTTTCCTATTAACTAAATAAAATATCTTCAAACCAAAAGGGGGAAAGGGTTGGTGATAATATAAAAACGTGTGTATTATTTTTAAAATGCTGCTCTCAACTCAAACCGAAATTATATTGTCCTCCGGGCAAAATTTGTGATGCGAATTTATTTCCGGTGTCTGAGGTGTCCGCGTGTTGTTGTGTGCTCAGGAAAAACAGGAGAGAAGAATACGACCTCTCTTTAATTGCTCTCTCGGTGATTCAAATGATTACTTAGATTCGGGTTTTCTTTCTTAAGTTTGTATTTCCTTCAATACTTTATTCTTTTAGAACGCACCCTGTTTTTAATGCATAATTGTATATCTGAGACAAACCATATGTGTAAGAAGCGACAATAATTCAGTTTTGGTATGAACATATCCGCGGGAAATATTTTCTCTAAATCAACATGGCCTTCCTTGGTTGACGTTTAATTTTGGTGGACATTATCTCGTCTTCTGTTACTGCAAACATAATCCATTCAAGATACATATAGGAGAATGTATAATAGTCAATGGTATTATTCAACACGTTATATAACATCATACTGGATTTAATTTATTGTGGCAACATAAAATGTTGTTGAAAATTAAAGTCAGTTTCAAATAATTCACATATAAGACACGGATTTGTAATTAATTATTACAATGTCAAATTAACTAATTGAACTCTTTTTATGATTACATCTATAAATTACTTTCTAATTCAAAATGCACGCCACATACATAATATATTGACAGATTATTAAATTAATCCGACAAAAACTGAATCTATAAAAGTAATGCTGAATATTGAGCCTATATATCGAATTATACAATTAATAAACAATTTTCACATAAAGTGATTCATTAAAAATAATTATTCATAATAAATAAATGTATTTATTATATTTATATAATATTTAATTGAAAAATTATCACAATAGTTTAATTTTTCCTTCATATTCTTTGCAATAAACCACTTTATTGTACTTCATGATTTATTATATGAACAAATCATACCCAAATCCGTATTTTAACAATCTCGCAAGAAATATTCTTTTTTAAATAGTATGTTTTACATATTTATTAGAAACTTGGTGCATTTTTCTGGCATGATTACGTGATGACCCATTTAGGTGCCCAATAGTGAATATAGCTCAAAAGTTGTAAAAGTTATTTTATATATAAAGCTAATCAAAGTCTTTTACACTCTTATTTAAATAGAATTAGATGCATTTGTTTATACATAATAATTAGAAATATTCAAACTTGATATTTCAAAGTGAATATAAAATATATAAAGAGCTATATTATATTTCTTGTCCTCGTATATATATAATGAAAAAGAATAGATCGCATTTCGCTATTTAGCTATGTCTAATTTCACTATCTTGAACAGTGTACATATTCGGCGTCTGTAACGACATATTATGCTATTGTATAATTTCAAACGTGGAAAGAGTTTAACATTGAATTGATTACAATAAAAAATTATTTAAAAATTATAGTGATTCGGGGTTCAGAAGTGTACACAACTTTACAGATATTTTATTCCAGTAAAGTACCAAAATAAAAATGCAACGTCTGTAAGAATATAAAAATTGACATTTATCATTTTTTTATATATTTAAGCCTTTTCATTCCAGTCTTCTTGCACTTCCATATCCTGGGAGGTTATTTATAATCTTTGAACTATTTAATAAAGTAGAGTTTTGATAGTTCATATAGTAGATAAACGAAGATGTTTTGTAACATATTCTGTTGAACATTTTGTTCTAATTTATAAAATTTTGATTTTTTAAATATTTTCTACTATAAAAAATATTTTTATCGCATTTTATGAATTATTGCATGAAATTAATCGGTATACCCGAATACAAATGCTATGGAATTCTAGAGAGATTTGCATTTCTTATTTTGAAAAGTATGTTTTGCTTATTTTTACTAAAGGGTGCATTTTTAGAGTGTGTTCACGTGACCAGTAGGTACTATTGGTGCACAATTATAGTGAATATAGATGTTGGAAAAGTCACGGAAGCTTTTAATTGCTCCATAACATACTTGTTGATAATTAATCTATCTTCCTTTATATATATATTAATTGCGATGCTTAATATAAATATTTAAAATATTTAAAATCAAACGGCAATTAAAGAAAGAATATTATAAGTGCCCCACTATTTCAAATATTCACTATAACATTTTTATTATTATTTATTATCATTTAATGTAAAAATATAAACTATGGAAGACTATAGGCGAGCTTCATAGTATATCCTATAACCATGACGTACGGTCAATCTTGGATATATAATATACTCTCTATAGTTAAAATACAATATTCCATAATATGGTTTTAAAACAATTATTTCAATTGTGTAAAAATCATATTCCTGTTAAAATTCCGTCAATTAAAATTGGCGATAAACGAATATTAAAATCTATATGATATATGAATACACTATGTACGTTGGGGGTTTTTTTCTTTAAAAATGTATGGTTCTTGGTGGAATCCTTGGGCTATTATAATACTTGAATGGGATTTTCACACTGGGGATCTGAGTATTATATAATATAGGGTAGGGTTAGATATATATATAATGGTCACTCAGTTTTTGCACCCTTCAATATCAAATAGCATGCTGGGTCCACTTGAAGCATCTCAATCTGCTCTCATCTCAAGCTACCAACGTTGTTAATATATAATCCGCGCTCGACAAGGCATTGGATGTCCCGAGGCAAAACCTTCTATATTTTATAATTCAAAATTTGTCAATGATGGATCTCAGTGTGTAGTATATATATTATACGAGGCTTTTAGAATTTTGACCTGTCGTTCAAACGGAATTTGGATGCGTGTTTTAATCTGCAGTATTACTTATAAATATATACTAGAATTCTTTTAAAGATGAAACAGTTTCTCTAAAGTGGAAAGGCATGAAATGATAAGGGTCACTTTGGGATGTCAAGCGCACATGATCTTAAAAGATCGTCTTTGCAACTAAAAATTTATCTCGATAATTATGTATGCGGAAAATTTAGTTATTTTATAACTTTGTAAACAAAACTTGATATATGTGGATTTTGGAGAAATATTAATAAATGGGATCGTTTATTAATCTGATAAATTTAAATGAATACATTTAGCAGCTCAAAAATTGTCTCAATATAAATGAGTATAAACATTTTTATGAATTGCTAGTTTATATTTTGTCTTATTTTTTACAAAATTTAATGCATATATTATAACGCTGGAACATTCTTTCTGAAATTGTATATATAAATTAAACTCTACAATCATAACTATATAGTTTGCTTACATCATTAAAATATTATATATTTAGGGGATTGCTCTCTGATGTCTGTTATATCATAATGGATAAATGGTTATAATGAATATCGATACAAAATTGTTACACTCAGTCAGAAAATAATATGCTCCTTTGGTAACCTGATCCCACAACGACCAGACACCTCTAATTTCTTTATATTCAGTCTGCATATACAGTCATCGTTTATATATAGTTCGCAATAGTCACTGTGTATTTCAATATAAAATTTTTCGTATATTGATATACGTTAATATTTATGCAAATGTTTTTTTTACGGTTCGGTTGCAGTTTTATATCAATTGAAGGCGATACTTTTGACGGCTTTAGAACTATAAGCAGTTGCACATTTTGTCTTGACGGTTCGCAACATTGCCTTTTAATACTATAGTGTTATAGGACTACGATATGATAATGATAACATATACGAGTATCTATTGAGAATGTAGTTTGTAATAAAACATATATATTACCAAGTAATAAATAAACATCCCGTGGAATTCGTGAAATCACAAGATTAGATTTTGAGAAGTTTTGTAGTTTTTCTATATAGAAATAATTTAAGTTCTCATTTCTGGACAAACTATAAAGGAGACCAATGCAGTTTTGAAATGAGCGATAAATGGACCAGAAATAATCAGGGCTATTCTCAAAAATTATAACATTATTTTCAGCGCTGAGCAAGTGACGCTTTCATTTCAAAATCTCAGTAAACAATACAATGTATTATTTATACAGACAATTTACAGTATCTATGATGAGGACAACTGTTTTGGCACATACAATATAGGATCTAAAAAAGGGGAAAAACTTCATTATATATGTAGATACTAACAAAAAGGATAAGCCTTTATGATTTTGGATTTTTACTGCCAAACCCTATAAATATCAATAACAGTGTAATTATTTACATTAGTTATGTATATATTTGGATTGTTGTAATAAAGTGTATACTTTGTCAATAAAAATATATCTCTTTTGACCAATATATTTAGTTAAAAGTAATATGTTTTACATGATGACTTAAATGATAATTAAAGTATTTAGTTCAAATTTTTTAAAACTATATTCCAATCTTTGTGTTTCAAAGGTTGCAGAAAACATCAATTTATGTACCATTCATAACATGTAATGCTCACTTAACTCAATAAAATGTGTATATTTTATAGACTGAATATTGCATTACTCGATGTAATATTTAACAATTAGGTATATAGTTAATGTAGTTTTATTATATTAATATACCTAATATATATACTACTAAGAGAAAAATAGTCCATTATTATACTGAAGAAATTACAATAATTTCCAATGTTATACATATAATATGATTTATATAGTTATATGGTTATTTCATGTTATTCATATTTTAAAATTTACACCTATTTTATAAATATATTGCATAATCTATAGATTATGTAATCAATTAAAAGTAATCGTAATAAGTATTTAGCATGCAAATAATTGATAAATGATTTAGTTGAGATTTGATACAATTATGAAAGAAAAGCGACTATCAGACGATCTTGTTTCTACAATCTTATATATATTGTATGTGTATATACATACTAGTCTATATACATATAATTGTTTATTATTGTGTTTATTTAAAACAGAATATAAAATATTAGATATTTCGTTTCTTATATATATATCTTATATAATATATTTATTAATAATATATAGTGCGCGAACATTATGACCATGCACTGTATATATACTAATAATTCCGAGTATCTTACACTTTATAATTCATGATATTATTTTAAAATGACATATACCAATGTTTCATTAAAACAAAATAAAAGTGATATACCATCCAGAACTTAAAATGAGTGACAATTAGTAATGTTATACGATACCGAAAGAGATATTCATCCCATTAGGGAACACATTGATGATGCATTAAAATATATGAAATGCGATATCTTCTAATCGTCTACAAATGCGTGCTACACTTACACGTGTAAGTAGATATGGGATAACTACAAGCCGCCCGTTTCATAAAAATAATATGTGCAACTTCGGGACCTCGAATTCATCGATTAATATCTCACTTTTAACATGGAAGAGTTTGAGCGATAATTACTGGGTACTCAGGTGTTGGACGTAAAGTTAAGACGCCCTTTTCAAATGATTCACCATTTCCGTTCTGTTACCACGCTTCCAAATCCTCATCATCCCCATTTGAGAAGTATATATATCCCCATTCCTTACTATATTCGATCTCCTTCCTTCTCAACTAACCGGATGGAATCCATGAGCACCCTTCAGTTCGCCTCAACTTTTAATGATTATAAGAAGAATATGACATATTCGTCTAATTATAATTGTCTCTTGTCAACCATATAATATGTGATTTACAATGAAAGATGCAAGATTATTATAAGAGCACATCCTCATTCACAGTGGTCTGACAGGATGCAGAAAGGAGATTATGTCTTCAAGGTCGTTCAGTTGAAATAATACCTCATTAAAAGTGTCGATCACGTGGCGTCTTATTTAATTTTTCTCTCTATATATCGATGTTTCTTTAAATTTCATTACAACTCGACACATGTAGGTATATAGGGTGGATGTTACAAATAATTTCGTTTAACTAAACAATTTATTATAATATTTTCCAAAGTATGTTCTGTACAAACTATAGTTTGTAAATTTGGTGTCTGACTAAATATCTTTGGATATATTTATTTGTAGATGCCCAACGTTTCGATTATTTCTTATAAACGAGTTTTAGGCATGTTAATCTTATTTTTTAATATTTACTTATAAATTACAAATATCTTAAAATCTTTATGCTTGATTCAATATAATAAAAATAACATAAATTTATTCTTAATACTTGAGTTGTATATATCTTTATAAACCATAATTTGTTTAGGCAATACTAAATAAGTAACAATAAAATCTGCATTTATTTAATATGATAAATAATATATAAATTTACAGTATAAATTTTTACGTAAAAAAGTGAAAAACATTAATATATACATATGTATATGCACAAAATCTAAACTGCATAAAACTATTAATCTTTTTAGTTAAACATTATCCAGCTTCAACTTAAATTTATAACTTCCTATTTTGGATGACAAGACGTTTTTATAAGGAAAATTAAATTTTAAAATAAATAATTGTATTTATTTATTTTGAGAATACCTAATACGTTTTATTTGAGACATAAATATAGTCAATCCCAAGCAGTTGCCAAATTATTTAAATCTGACGCAGTGACGCGTAGAAGGAAGGGCGAGATAACGTTTGCCGGATATTACTGAAATCCCCCTCCCCTCTCAGTGACTGTGTGAATTGGACAGTTCAGTTGACAAGCAATCACGCTGAGTTGAACAGTCGGGTCCCCTCCTCTGCTGAATAATATTGTCGTCGTCTAGCTGGAAATATTTTGACCCCCAATGAGGTTGCAATCCTTTCTTTCTTGACCCGGTTTCCTTGACCACTCTGCGTCGTCTGTAAGCAACAACTTGTACACATCTTCAGAAGGTGGGGTAGCGGCCAAGCCAAGTGAAGCCAATTTGTGACACCATTGTACTGGGGTGTGGTGTAA
The DNA here is from genome assembly GCA_036023295.1 of Invenusta paracnida. NCBI lineage: Eukaryota > Metazoa > Platyhelminthes > Proseriata > Coelogynoporidae > Invenusta > Invenusta paracnida. Next base: position 26,044 of record JAYRBW010075138.1, on the reverse strand, counting down.
TTATGGTCTGGACAATAAGCGAGTGACCGCATCGCATACGTCATCTTGTTTTGTCCGACATTCGGATCACTTAGCAGAATGCTATAATATTTTGAGGGGTTTTCTCTTCACTGTTGATCGAGATATAATGAAAGATAGAATAAATTAAATTTCTATTCTAATGATTAGAATTAAAATAGTTTAGTTGTTAGGGTCTATTCAATATATTTTTACCTTAGTTTTAGTATAGAATATAAATGGAAATGAGATTTACCCTGAAAAATATTATGCAGATTAATCAATTTAACGTAACTTAGTGTAAATAAGAAATGACTGTGTATAAAAGATAATTTTTGCATATTTAGTTTGTAGAAATCTTTAGATAATATAATAATTACACAATTTTACAATTTACAAAAGGATAAATACTTTCGTGTACTAGTTGCAAAAAGACGGAGAACTCTTATTATCAGCATTTAAAATACCCCAAAAAATTACAAAAATTAGTTAAAATTATCTTTAAAAATAATGTTATAAACATTTTATCAATTGTGATAAAAGATATTTTCTAATTTTCAACGAATTATGCCGACCACTGATATATAAATTAATTTATCGAAAATTGGGTACTTTAAAATTCTCTTATAAATTGAATTAGAAATAAGAAGGGCGGTTGCAACACATAAGTTGAGCGATATTCATTCAATCTGCGTAGACTATATATTTATTCCAGTCGAGATTATTATCTATACCAACATGAGTTCCCACTCAGTCTTATTACTCGTACTTAGGTGATTAGTTTTACGAAGGGAAAGAAGGGAGGGTAGGGGGTGTGGGATAATTTCAATCCCTTATTATTATTAAACCTGTGTACCACCGACTAACACCATCCAACACTAAACAAGATTCACGTTCCGAGTCACAGATTCCTTATCAATAATTTACACTCGGGCTCTTCATGCCTGAGAAAGCATCACCGTCTCCGCTCCATCGTCAACGGTTTCTCACTTCTTGCTTTTTGGGTCGCTGTAATCCTCAGGGGATCCAATGCGATGGACGTAGCACGCAGTCTCAGAGACTGCGACAGGCCAGTTTGAGTTGGGCTCAGATAATTTGAGATGAGCAAGAGAGAATGAAATTTGATTATTAATTCAGCGCAGCCTGATTCTGACAGTCAGAAACGGCAATATTCTTATCACCTCTTTCAATCTAAACGCAATCATCAACTAAAATAATAAAATGACGCGTAATTTTTTAATATATACATATATATATAGGGAGTAACATATATGTACATCGTGCACACTCATTTCCATTTATAATCGTCAAGCTATTTTATTAGGTACATAAATTTATTTTGAAAAATCTATGATTTTGAAATGGGAAACAATATATACTCCTGGGATGTGCATTTTTGTGTCAAGTTTAGGAAATAATGAGCAATCTATTATACTATAGAGAGTTTTAAAAACTCTGCAGTCAATAAAAAGTAAAATGAAGCTTTATGAATAAGTTCTATGCATAAATATAATTTGAGTTTCTTTTCATCTCGTATATAGAAGAAGAAAAGTTTTGAACGGGAACTTCTGTATCATCGTCGGAAGATCCGGATGGAAGTGGGGATTAACCTGCGGTGACAGTATGTAATCCCCTCAAATTGGAAACCTGTCAGAAGCAGACTTAGTATATTCGAGATTGGAAACTGTATAAAATTATGTATATATAAATATAAATACATTATCTCGTGGCGATGTTGTTTGATGCGTTGGCTGCAGTCTACATAGTTTAATAGTAATTCTGGAATACTGCAGATTATTTTAGTCGAAGCTTTATATTTACTACCATTTTAGTAATTAAAATGCAAACTATTTATAAAACAAAATATGCACATTATTCGTGCATGCAGATCTTAAGATTATGGTATCACTTTAGATGGCAAATCGTGCAATTAGAGTGTCTTGATCATTATTCTCAGAATTACTTCAAACACATCAATTATACTACCAGTGAGTAGCTTATTAATAAATCTTAAATTCGAGAAGAACTTCACAATTCGAAAGAATTATTTTAATCATTTTATATTTTTAAATCTTCTTTAATAAAGTTATACTATTCAATTAAGTTTATAAATTGAGCTATACTCAGTAAAAAATGAAACGGTTAATACCATTAAATTAAATTGCCTTCTCTATAATCGTCATAATAACTGTTTAAAATTCTTTCTAGCTATTCCTAACTTAAAACATCTCAATAAAAAAATGCCTCGTATTATTTTATTCTGTTTTACAAACTCAGTTTGATTTTCTTTTATTTGTATAATTAAAATTGAAATGTATACAATAAGTATATTTGTCATATACTACTTTCATGATATATAATGTTCTAGTTTAAACTGTAATTGGAATATTTTGTTATTTTCGCTATTTCTTAACTGCGATATTTAATTAATCTGAAAGAAATACACTTTAAAATTTCCCAAAAATATCAACCTATCTGTCTATTCTACTAAAAAATGTTAAATAATATTTATATGAATTATTAAAATTATCAAATCTTTGCGCATTAACTTATTCTTATAACTTCGATAAATATCTTGAAATTAATCCTCCACATTATAAGTTATCAACATTTATTTTATTTTGTTAAGATTTTGCATAAATTTTTTGCCTTTAAATGGAACATGCCTTGAAAAGGCGCCTCCTCAATTATATCAACGATAAATGGTCAAATAAGTAAATGAACTTGTCTCAATTGCAAGTTGCCGAATAGTATCAGAAAAGCGGATGTCCAAAATTGGTGAGGATTATACTCAGCAAAGACTAACTAATTAAATCCAGATGTTATCACACCCCCCGAACATGCTTATACAAGACTGACTGCACATGTACTGACAAGTTAGTCTATCGTTACCAAATGTTTAAATTAGATGGCATTTTGCGAAACCGACCTCTTGATTGGGTATAATTGATAGATATAATCTAAAATTATATTTATACTATTTTTATTATTTTGAAGAAGTTAATACGTTGCTTTTAAATAATCGTCCGAGAAATGTACATATGCGGCATATATATATATACATATGCATGATGGTAGTCATTACATCTATGGCTTGTAATATAAAATCATATCTTGTTTGGACATTAAAGAAAATGTGTACATATAGCGACGGAAAGATTTGTACACGCCTATAAGTATATCTAAATAATATGTGGAATTTAATTGGTGTATTTTATACTCAATCTTTAGTAACTGCTAGCTTCTGCGATATAAATAATAGTCAATTTAATATGTATGTATTAAAATCTTAGTATTATATGGACAGTATGGATACTATACTTTCTAGTTCCAATTTGTAAATTTGTACCAAGTTGATAAATATATGCTTAGAATAATACTCTCACTTTGTATTAGTAGCAGCAGTTTATACTGTAATGACACATGTACATATGATTGTATGTATTATACACGCATATACACACTTTATATCTTAATTACATCTCCACATGTGTAAACTATATTTTTTGTAGAGTTTAAAATGAAAACAGTCAAGCAAGCGAAACGCGACCTGCAAGATTTTATAATAGTATAGTATCACCATACCCTACAATTTTGTTTGTTTGATCAACAGAGTGGATATCTGTCGGTAAATTCCTCTCCTAGTACCTTCCGCAATCTCTTTCACTCTCCCTCTCGCAGAAGTCCCCCACTCGTCGCCCATTTCAAATGTCAAAGGTAAAAAGCATCGAAAGATTTGTTGACATAAAGGTAGCCAGTGATAATGTATAATATTCAGCTCATGTGTAATCGCGTCCACGATTATTAAGCCAGACGAAGACAAACCGCATCTGGTATCCATCAAGATGTTCCACAAAAAATAAAAATGACTCCGAAATTCAGCGGCTTTCCTTCTTATGTTGAATATACACCCCTTTCTCTTCCTGTTATATATATAGTACACAACATCTTTACTCTTACGTCGCCTTATTCAATACCAAGGCATGTTTCAAAAGATCGCCCCTATAGATTAGAAGGGGTGCAAACACCACAGGAACAGTGCGAGGTCGGGTTTAGAAAAGAAGGCTGAAGGAAAGAATTATGAACGCCGTGGGAGGCTTTTGAAGCCACCGTCATCGGAAAAAAGTCGGATAATGTATTTTGTATGGAGTATAAACTCTCCGGTTTCATCCTTAATACGTTAGACAGCAATTATAATTATTGCAATTGCATAGAAATATCTCATACATGTGACAAAATATATTTAACAGTTTAAATAAGGAGTGTAACACTTTTTAAATACTTGTCACCGATGTACAATTTTATATTAATCCTGTAGTATTTGAACGGAAACTTCATTTTAATAAGTTTACCGGCCAATGCCAATACACATATATGTAGGTACGTACATTCATAAGGTGCCGATGATATATAGTATACATATATATATACATACATGTGAATCATAGACACATGCACACTTGAATAAATAAACTAAATCCGAATTAGCGTACGTGCTTCCACTATGTCCAACTGTATAAGATTACAATCAGACAGGATAGCTTTTGCTCCCTCATAGATGTCTACTAAAACCTCAAATCAGCAGCAGCTCAATCTCTCCAAAATAACATAAACAAAATTGTTGAGGGACCGGCCAAGCTATTTAACTGTCCATAATTGGGTCCATAATATGCACTCGAGGGGTACCTCCCTATGCAATGTTGTGGTGTCGAAAATATGTCCGAAATCCATTAAACATGTTACTCCGAGACTCATTTATGTGTTAAGGGAATGTATAGTTACTAGGCCTCGTTACATGCGAATGGAACATGTCCTATAACTTATTTATTTAGTGAAACTATTTCTTTAATTGTTTGAACAGGGTTTTCAGATGAAGAGTTTCCTTATATATGTGTGTCCAACTTATATTCTCTTCAAAATATACATACATTTACCAATAGTGTGTATATGTATATATTACGTATATGTGTGTAATATATGTATATGAAATGTGTTTCTGTGTATATTTTAAGGCTTAAATTTGCCGACATAAATGTTGTTACAATTGGAAAATAAGAATATTTTACTTCCTGAATTAATTAGGCCTGAGGATTTCAATTCCTTTCTATAAATGCGTCATTTGGCTTTAAATTTATTATTAAGATTATTAAGATACGTAAAATATATTATGGCTGGCCATCTGATAATATAACAATATTATGTTATGACTTCTGTCACAAAAAATCGGGAAAGTGTTATAAGTTACACATAAGCCTCACATGTATCGTTTTAATTTGTCTCGCAGTATTGTAGTTTACCTCTTGATGACTGCGTTCCTCAGGGATCCCAAGTAATAAAAACATGAAATATTCTCACTTGCCGTAATAAAAAGACATTATCCGGTTTTAGTGCCTAAGCCCTATATATACATATACGACTAGCTGCTGGCCGAGGTTTTCAGGAACTCGCGCAAGATCTTTATATTTTATTCGGGTTCATTATATAAACTATTTTCGTGGAATATTTTAATATATTCAATATATTTAAGCACCTTTTTGTGAGTGGTTTATATCTAGGTTACAATTTCCTGAGTATATTCACAAAACCATTCTAACAACAAGTTTTATATGGCGAAACTGTAGCGTTATAATACTGATGAAATACCTCTTTAGTATATATGACACACTGGCTGTTGCTTATTTCAGAATGTCCCATAAACATTACTAAATGTTCAACGAATAAATTTTCTTATGCATGTTTTCTGGAAAGCTTAGAGTTGTGGTATTCAAATGCCTGTATTATTAATTTAGTAAATAATTACGTATATAGAGATGATCCATATATGTATTTATTTGAATAAATTGTTACATATGCTATCCTATAATGCTGTCATAGTCCTTATTAATTAATTAATATATAGTTAAACTTAACACTTTACCTCAAATATTCATATTAAAGTGTACTTCGAATTTTTAAGTTAAAAACAAATGATATATTTACAAATATATAATTTTTTTTAAATATTACAGCATTTAAGTAAGTACTATTTTCAGTGAATATTCTAATGTAATAGTGCATATATGTATGTATTCTCTTTCATTGAGGAATAATTTTATTTTATTTTTCATTGGTATAACAACAGCTTGTAAACAATTTCATGGCAACAGGAGCCCATAAAATCGATTCTAAAATATTTCTTTTGGTAATACTTATTGCTAAATGTACCAAATTAGGCTTTTCTAAAGATTTTTATTTTATAGAAGTGTTGGAAACAAATTAACCCCCTAGACAAAACTTCACAAAACTATTTCGCAGAACTATATTTCATTTTTCTTATTTATTTTTTTATTTTCAATCATTTAATTATTTAGTTGTATAAATATTTTTTAATGATAAATTATTTAAGTATATACATTTTTTAAATTCTTTGTTTAAATAATTCTTATTGATTCATTTCTTATTGACTGCGTTAACGATGCCACAATAAAAATATCTAAACAATTTTTTTAAAGAAATTGATGGACAATTTGTTCTCATTCCAACAAATTGTACAAAAAAAGTATATACATAGTACATATGGTTCATGTATTTAATAATGGTTGAGTGTTTAAGTATTCCGTATATGTATTATTCAATGTAGATAATCCTATATAACCCCAGCTCTAACCCTATCTATACAAGGCTTTTTTGTGCACATCCATATCCCGGAGGAAAAGACTGGGCCTTTAAAACCTTAATAATTTAAAAACTTTCAAATATAGTGCAGAGTTTGGAAATTTCGCATGTAGAGGTTTTCTAATATATTCCATTAAAAAAGAGGTAAAAATAGTCATTTTTTCCTTTTTCTAAAGAAAAAAATTGAATAAAAAATTTTTTCTGAAAGAATACTTATTATCAACTAATATTAATTTAATATTAAATGAAAACAGAATGACATATACTTTCCAATGATTATAATTATGACTCAAATGTAGCATAAAATCTTTACATACAAATATTTTTATTATATAACAGCTGCTGTCAAAAATTATATAATTATAGCCCAGAGCAAAATGCCGATTATTTTATCATTTTAATGAAAACAAATGTATAGCAAACTTCTTTCTGAAGAAATAGTATGCTTTACATAAATATTATTCTTTAGCTACACATATATATATAATAGCTTTTTGTAAATATATATGTTTTGTGTTTATTAATATAGCATGACACATAAAAATCTCCAACCCGCCGCTACACCGAAAAACACTTTTCATTTATTTTAAGAATCACTTGAGACCTGTGTTTAATTAATAGAGCTCGAATTTTAACGAGCTTCATGCTGTGTACCGTCGCTGAGTGACCCTGGGAAAGAAATTCAATGGATAAATATGTCTCATTCTCGTATGTTAATGTCATGTTTACCTGGATGGCAGGGATAGAATATAATATATAATACAACCTTCGCTCGGCTATTATGTATTATAGTTAATCTACAAATTAGATCCTCCAGTATTGAATTGGAATACGCCCCAGAGCATGTCATGCAAGTAAATGAATGTTTTCATATAATTACATCGATAATAGAGGAGGTCGGTGTTTGGAACCAACTCGGAAATCTTATCTCTCAACAAACACCTTCTTGGAGAAGGAATACCGGAACCAACAAGGGGAGGGAAAAAGTAATACCAAATCAACACCTCAATAGCTTCTATTTAGAAAAACTCTGAGAGAATAGAATGTTTCATTACTTTTGTCCTATTTTCTACCCTTGTAACATATGTTAGCAAAGCTATGAAGTACTAAGTCTATTATGTTTAATGTTATACTCGTATATAATAGTTAGTTTTGTGTAACAAACAAAATATTGTATAATGCACGGCGCGGCTTTTATTATAGGTCCCTGATAACTCAAGTTTCATCTTTGGGTATATAGTATATTCGCATTATACATATTACTTACAACACATGTATATATTTTAAAACAATTCGTTTAATAATACCCTCTCCCCATCCCGTCGACTAATGATTGTGGATGAGTCATACAAGACTACTACTTAAGGACGAAGAAGAATTCATTCTGTCACGCGATTCACCTCGCAAGAATACATAAAATGTAAAAAAAGTATAATCCTCTTCACTTCAGTAACCATTTCTATAAAAATATATTCTACATATTTTCTTTACAAATATAAAACACAGTTCTTCTTATATATATGTAGCAAAGCAACAAGAGTGAAACTTGAAAAATATTTTATATTTGCGTATTACAAAACAAAGTGCACTTACATATAGGCTAAGTTTATTGTTACATGTTGTATTCCTACAACTCTAGACATACACAGCGTTTTAAGTAGACAATTATTTACAACAATAATTATCCTATACACCGATATATAATAACCATAATAACTATTTTATATTCCACAAAAACTCACGTCAGTGAAAAAAGGTAATTGTCAGCTGAAGCAGTTTTATGCACGTTTGTGTCCGTATATATTATGCGCTATACACACATTCACTTTAATTCCTATATGTAATATTACAAAAGTGAAAAAAAGTATTCTTCACAATTAAAGCTTATAACTATACAAGCCAAGCATTAATATGTCCCAAATCATGTTCATAGACTGCGGAGTTGCCTTAATTCCCAGGGGTGTAAAGCGTGCGCCACAAAACATCTGCAAACCTTGCGCGAATTAAAAAAGGAAACCCCAAAACATAATATTAATAATAAGTGAGTTTTTCTCTGGGATTAATTAGTGCAGAGTGCGCATATACATATATATATAATTGGCATAAAAGACTTATAGATTATTTTTAGGACATAATTTGAATATGTTGTAATTATACTCTTACAAAATATTTTGAATTTATTATTTCCAAAGATTATTTATTCAGATAAATTATAATGCTTGATTTATTAATTAAAAGAGTGTATAGTATATGTTAGATATTTAACTATGATAAATGTATACCCTATACAATATAATTAATTCAAAGCCTAATATTTTTATACATTCATCCATAATGTATAATGAATAATAAGTCATATTGCTATTAAATCTTGAAGTTAATTTAGAACATATTTTTATAAAACATATAAAATATGCTTTCTATGCTTTAATATATATAAGAAATATTTAAAATACTTTGGTAAATGAAATTTAACATTTTATTAAGTTAATATGATAATATTGCTTTAAGTGGCGAAATGTCATTTAAAAAGTTACAATTAAATATTTCGGTAAAATCTTACATGTAACAATAGTGCTAATTAAATGATAATGTATTTTAACTTGCATTTTATCGTTATTAGAAAATAATACTAACTAATATTATAATGAAATATGGAAAATGTATTAGTATGTGATTAAAAATTAAATGGGTGAAAAATTAATTTCTAAAGCTGCATTATATCAGTATAACCAAGTCTGTAACTAAAAATAACTTAAACAAAATTTAATTTTGTAAAAAATCTTCTAGGTTGATTTAAAAATTACATGTTTATTAATTTGTTGCATTATTTTCTAAATTTCATTTTTTTAATCAAGAAATGCTTTTAATATAAGAATTATCAATATTGGAAAGTTGTTCAGTTAACAAATTAATTACCAAATTAGTTATAGATGTTATTTTCTCATATGTTTGCAAATAATCTCCATAATGCAGCAATAATAATAATAATGCATTGCATTATAACCTTATAATGTTTTATACTAGCTAAAAGATATTTTATAGGTTTAAAATCTATTTAAAAAGATAAATTAAATTATATTTCAAGACCTGACATCAAATGAAACTTATCTTGGTATAAATTTAATTATCAGTTATTTGATTATAGTCTACACAGTTTAATTAAAAGGGCAGTGAAATTATCTCTCTCTCCCTCACTCTTTTCCTGGATAATTGTATTTCGGTAATGAATTTCTGCGTGCTGGGGAGCAAATGAAAAAGTAACTAGCTATAAAGATGAAAAGATGAAAAGAGTTAATGTCGATTAAAGAGAAAAATGAAACTATAATAATAATCTCTGTAATAACACAGCGTCTCTCGTGTTGGAATTAATAAAGCGAGTTGACAGGAGTTGCGGAAACGGGAATATCCCTGTGGAGAAGTTCAGTTTATAGACTCTGGTTGTGTACAATCCGCGAGAATCTGACACTATTGCTCACTGATTAACAGCCTCCCATGGGTATAAAAGAGAAGAGACGCCTATTTTTGTTCTTTTCCGTTTTCAAAAAGTCTAGCCCTATATCCCTTTTTTAGGAAATCTTCTGGTTAATCTGCTCCTGTCTAATATTCCTATTTTGGAGAAGCAGAAATCGTCGCCGAGCAACAATATTGCCCAAAAAATTGTCACTCCAATTTTTGCCTGTTTCTCTTCTGATTTGAATAAACTATATACATAGCACCGCATACTGTAAAGATCGACTTCATATCCAAAACCAGTCTAGTTAAATATACATAGTTGATTATTTCTTGTTTGTTACAAATGGCGGCTGATATAATTCCTTTTTTATGCGAATCGGTTTATCCTATAAATCCAGTATATAGTAATTCCCTACGGCGATTCATAATAATGAAAGCATTTGAATGCACAAAAAAAGTGTTTCTGCGTATAGACACCTATTATCACAGTTCAACAGCTTGGCATTTTTATAAAGGAAGCCATCAAAAAGATTTCGGAAGAAGAGATTTTAGGCGTTTTCCATAGAACAGTTAATTGCATATCTCTCTCTCTCTCTCTATCATGGATTATGGATATTAGTATATAGGATGCGGCAGTCTTTTATCGTGAAATTGAATTAGTTTTGTCATTAATCACGTCTTTATACAACTGATATAGTAAATATAATTAGACCCCTTTGATTTTGGCAATTTGGTGGATTTCACATCTTTTTACGCATGAATGATGATGGTTGTTTAAGTTTAATTATCTTATATATCTGCAGTATAACAAAAATGAGTTTATAAGACGATTTAGAATAAATTAAAGGTATTGTTAGTTATATATATAATTCCTTATGATATCTTTACAAAATGTTCGAAATACATACATGTAACAGATATTTTCTTGTGTTACTTACATTAGTCTTTGAAAAAACATTCAATCCCTTAAAAATCTTGAATTTTTAAAATAAATTTGAAAGTTCGTTAATATTTATTTTAAAATTAATTGAGATTTGTAAGAATTTTTTCATTTCTTTCTATAAAATTAATTTGAAATTTTGTCCAAGAAATTTAAAGTCATTAAAAAATGTATCTAAACACTGGGAATGTCTTTCAAATTTTAAAAGTACTGCATTTAAGCGGTTATGTAGTTATTTTTTCTATATATTCAGAGGTATAATGTACATTTTACAATATTTAAAATTGTACATAAAAGAGAACATTAGAAAATATGCAATAAATTGACTGCATATTATTTAAATGGATGTTCAGATTTTAGCTCAATACCAATCAAAATTAATTTCAGAAAAATATAAACGAGAATATATGTATAATGAAAAGAGAATATATTATAATATTAATGATTTTAAAAATATACATCGTACTTTTCAAGTGATGCAAGCCATTATGAATGAATAGCGGATTAGCCTAATCCATCTACATACATGTATAAGCGATTTAAAGTTAACAAATATTTGATAAACTAAAATATAACAACAAAACATTAAAATTTTCTTAATAACTAACATAACACATTTTAATTGATATTACTTCATTAACTCGAGACCTAAATATACATATTATGTATATATATGATAAATTGGTAATTTCTTCAATATTTCTGATCATAAACACGTATACATAATATAAACACAAAAATGAAGGAATAACACCATTCAGCTATGCATTTGCAATTTTAAGAAGTAATATATGCACGCATTAACTATAATCATTTACAGTTGATATTTTCTAATATATATATACATATATACACAATCGAATACGTACGAAGTATATATTTGAACTAACACAAATATTAAATTGGTGATTCTGTTAATTGGATGAAACAACTTGCTAGATGACAGCGTTAGAGTTGAATACAATTTCTATGTGTAAACACACCGGCAAACATATTAACAACTATCCCTTATCGCAAGTTCAGAGGTATGAGTCTGGAGTTTATAGTAAGTTTGATGTATGCGTGTAATTGAATGATTGATTGTGGATTACTTGATGCTTTATTTGTTAATCTTCATTACAAGTGTGTACATAATCCCTTACCCTTTACAGATCTCCCGTCCCCTCTCCACTTCTCTCCCCCCTCACTCCGTCCTAACTGTAAATATAGGAGGGGTTAGTGTAGCCGGACTGATACTCTTGTGACGCCATGCTAAAAAGGAGGTATGCGTCATATTTTTTATTGCTAAGGTCAAGAGGGGCTGGAACCTAATATTGGGTCGGTAACCATAACTATTCAGCTACGCGGAAATCCATGCGATGTCTATGTGTCATTTTTCAGGTAATATTTCCCTAAATACGGATGACAGTTAATGAGATTTTTCTATTTGTAAAACAAACCGTGTACATTACGTATTTTTCGTAGGATGAAGTAAAGGTTACTTTGATTTAGGAGATATGGGTTATGCGATCGTGAGATCAGAATTCTATTTTGGATAAAATAAAATAGAAACTGTCTATTACGATTTTGGTTATTTATATGTTTGACTCAGTTTAAAGAAGAAAATGAGATGCAATACTTTGGACCAGTCAAACTGTTGTCAGCAGCAATGAAGTTGCAACTGTCAAATTGCCACATGCGCTCATGTGCACTGTATAAGATACTTTAACGTGTATAAAATACAAAACTATATGTATATAAATTTTGTTTAAATTTGTTTTCATAAAAATATTTGACCTTGATCATATAGTGTGAGAAAATAATGTAACTTTGTAATTTTCAGACACATTAAATGATAGCAATTTAAAAAAATATATTCAAGAATACATTCGCGTATATAAATGAATCTTCACTCAATAGACTAAAACTGTGACAACTAAATATTACAATATGCAACAAATTTAATGTATAATATGTAAATGTCCGCTGTATAAAAGAAATCATATTTTCCTACTTATAGTAATTCGAAAATATTTTGTTGTTATTTTAGATCTACATACATGTTTAAAGCCTGATGACTAAAGAAATAATTTTCAAAAATTCAAGAGTTTAGTATTTTATCGCTATAGGATATTACCATGACGTTAGCATAATAACCTACATTTATAATAAATAATACTATATGCCTGAACATCCAGTAAATCTTATAACTGCATAGATTAAGTCTCTTACACATAATCTATATAAGATGACTATAAATCAAGAATTAAGTATTGGGATTTTTTATGTAAACATTTTCTTAATGTAATGTTATGGTATTCTGACTCGAATTATTGTATAAGTAATCAGCAAGAAATTTGCATAAGTATATTTATGTATTAACCGAAACAAGAAAAGGGTATATATTTGATTGGTAAATGGACAATGTATTTTTCATTCAAAGTTTCCGATGATGCTAAAATATTGCATAGTAAGGTCAATAAGATTAGAAATTTGACCTTAGTTTTTATAGACTTTCATTTAATGAAATTTTTAAAATAAAAGAAAAGTAAAATAAATATTGCTATCAATCCACTTTGGAAATTTAAAAAAATTGTCAAGAATCATTATATTTTATTATAGAAAATTAAAAACAACCCAAATAAATAGAAGTTTTAAACAATGATGGCGAACTGCAATATATGATAAAATAACCCTTAATTTATTTAAAATAATAGTTATACTTATTTTATTAAAAGTAAAGTCTAAAAAATACTTTTATTACAATTTTAGTTTTCCAAATATTTTCACCAAATGATATAAAATATTCGTAAAATTTAACAGGAATCAAATTTATTTGTATACATATACAGAAATCAAAATGTCATTATAGGCGAGTACAAAATTACTTACAAACTACAATTTTTCCACCAACAGTCATATTTTTACACACCTGTTTCCTTTACTGTGGAATGTCACTCAATCACTCATTATATATATTTATATAGGTATATACAGTGAGTGATTTAAACAGGTAGTATAACAAAATATTGATGGAACATTTCATTTATTTCATATACTTTATACATGCATCTATCATATTAGTATATATTTGCATGCAAAAGACCTAATCTATATTTATACCGGGGTAGTTATGAATAATTATAGACACAAATTACGCAGAGATAATATATTAATAATGGATAAAACATTTCAGAGTCCCCCCTCCCCTCCTCATATGGTTAGTTTTCGCGTGGGAAAATGCTTGACTCAGACTTCAGGACTTTTGGATTATGTTGATTCAGAATCACATGCTCCTGTCAAATTTATATTCAATCTTAAAGAAGAAGAATCCAGTGCATTAAATATTCTTCTCGCAAGACTGCGCAAGAAAACCATTGTTAACTTGGTCATATGGTCATATAACATGCCTTACGTAAATCGTTATTTCATCCCCTTTCTATCGTTTTCTTTAATAACGAATAAGTCAACACGAAAATTGCTCTCCCCATAATATTCATTCAAATGCAAACTCTCCGATTTTCCAATAAATTCGCGTAAATAATAGCCTTTATCAAAATGAGAATTATTGAAGCACCCTTAAACATGAGTTGCAGGTTTTATACCTAGAACCTGATTGTATATGTATATGACTTGCGCTTGAATTTTGTTCCAAATTCTCTCCACATCTCAAAGATAACTCTCCATCTCTCTCTACAAACAGTATATAGCAAATAAATGCTTACGACGGGGGCATAATTTTCTTTTTTGACAGAAAAGTATGATGGATGTTCTCACTGTCCCGTTTTATGACCGGGAACTAAATTACTTCTGAGACCGATTCCAGCTCCCACCGGCTATAAAAATCACTGAGTAGATCTGTGAACCCCGCACATATCATCTGCTATACCTATACCTTCCATATCCAGCAGTCCTATAATTTGGTATCATGACACGGAAAATAAAACGACTGTATTATATTTGAAATCTTATTCATTTTTTGTATACATATATTTACCATATTATATAATCTGCAAAAGAAACTGTATATATGTGCACACTATATTTTTAACTTAAACTGCCCAAGCTAGTATAGTAGATGTCCCGAAAAGATGGTAATTTCCTGTAATTTATGTTGTCTTCCACTAATAGTGTTATCTAATTCCTAACTTCCGATGAATGGGGATAGAGTGCATTCTATTTTTAGTGACAGCGCGGATAATCTGAGTCATCATTCACGCATCATCTTAGGGTTAAATCAAGGGGGGTTATTTTTAGAATAATGGGGTTGGTTTGTACAAAATACAATTATACATACTATATACCTACATGCATAGTCTAAAAAATGTAGGTGCATAATTTATTATAGTTTTATACAATTTTCCATTCATGTTCAATTAAATCTAAGCTTTTGGTAAATTTGGTAATTAAGTTTCTAAAATACTAATACTAAAATAAAACATTCACAAATATTTTAAGTTATATTTGTCAAAATAATAAAATGCAATTTCAACAAGCATACCTTTTAAGTTAAATTCTATGATATATTTATTTTGCAGATTCTCGGAAAATTGTAATGGATGATTTCTAATTTCTAATTTGTTAATTAATATCAATTTTGTAAAATTGGCGATATTTAATTAACCAGTAATCGATAACGTTTAGGATGCTAACTTAAAATGAAATAAATAAGTTCTCTTAGGAAGTATTTTACATTAGATTAATTTTTTTTCCACCACATTTCAAATAGGCTAAGAAATCATTTTTTGAATGTAAATGACCCACATAAAATTGATGCATAAACATACTTATTTTTTTAGTTTTTTGCGATTATTATTTTTAAGCAATTCTCCAATTTCTCCAAAAAGTCAATCACTATCCCATTTATGCTGTAGTGTATACAAAGAGGTTTTAAAAATAGACATACTCGCATGTATCTTGATGTTACTTTTTAAAATTATACAACATGTATGCTTAAATAACATGCGAATATATATATTAAAGACACATGTAACAGATTTTATCTCATATAGGATGTATTTGTGTAGAGGTGTAGATGAAATGACATTTTCACCAGTGTCACCTCCAACAGAGCGTTATTGCATCGTGGGAGGACGCCCATCTTACCAGTCTCATTAAATCAAACACTCTTTAAAAGATATCCCTTTTACACATTTGCCACACATTAAGAATGTTGACTTCTTTCCGCTTTGAATTAGACGCTATATACGATATATGCATATATTATAATTTCATAGTAGTATTATTTTTACGCGGAATTTTTATGATCAATTCATGTGCGGTTTTCTTAGAAAACATCATGTCCTACAGCATCTCTAAAATTTTTGCAAATATCTATTCTAGTTGAAAAGGTTACTGTCGAAATTTCATGAAATCTGAATTATTTTTATAAAAATAAACTAGCTGCATTTAGTTATTGTAGATTTAATTAGAATTTTATTGTTATACTTACAACTTAAACATCAATTGAAGTGTTGTTTTTTATTTTGATATCCTAACATTATTCAGTATATAGTTAAAATCGAAGATGAACTATAAGAAAATTGTTTTTAAAATGCACTTCGCTGTATATTAACATAAGTAATTATACAGAAGATATCGTACAGTATAACTGCATTAAAAAATGTATCAACAATTTATTTAATCATTCAATCACAGATATACATGAATCCTCGTTTACAAAATTTAATACTAGGTATATATCCAATAAATACAAAATGATATTTTTATATTCAGAATATATTCAATACAGTTTTTATTCAACGCTTAGCTTTATTACATTACAAAATATAAATTTATCGAACAAATTTAGTAAAATTGTGTAGTCAATATATACGTTTGCAATGGTATTTTCAGTGAAAAAGGAATATGTCATACATTTGTATTTATGTAACCACCAATTTTATATATACATAATATGGAATATGCGCACATTGACACATCGTAATTTATTATAATATATAAATCATACGTATTAATTCTTCATTAATTTATGATAGTATATTAAATAAAAACAACCCCCTATTACTCATTAAATTATATGCACATACATATAGAACAGCAAAACGTACAACTGACGTATTAAAATTGTTAAATACTTTGCAAAAATTCTGTGTAACTATATATAATTATACAGAATCAAAAAACAAATATTCGTTTTAATGGACCCGTCATAATTAATCATTAAATGTTGTGAACGATGAAGTTCGAATTTCGCTATATGTCAGAGTGTGCCGCCACTATTTCCATTCGTTCTAGAGTTCATATTTTGTATACTTCTATTTTGAGCTAATTTCTTTCAACTTTTTATTACTGAACTAATCATTTATTATTTTTAAGCTTTCCAATTCTTTATTTTAATATTTAAACAATTTATTGAACAAAATTGTGATTTGTTTAACATATAACATATACGTCAATTAAAAATATACAAATCATACACAAGTTGGTTTTATTCAATATCTGTAAAAAATAATTATTACCTATACTTATAAAATTTATACTAACATAAAATGTAATATTTTTAAATTGAAGAAAACAATACAAATATAATTAATACTGAAAGTGAGTTGTGATACAAAAAACACTTTTATCCTTTTCAAAATTTAAGATGACAAAGGGGAGATAAAATGAGAAAATTTGAGAAATGCAACTTATTCATTTTAATTTTTTTTAATTTCCACCAAAAAATACTCCAATGCCTATAAAATAAAATTGTAAATTTGGTAAATTAAATCTATATGCTCTAACTAATAGTATATAGGTACATAATATTTGTGTATTATATGTACATATATCTGTGTACATATTATGAAGGAAATATTTACATTATATGTTGAATGCAAAAGGCTAATATATTTTGTAATAATGCTTATCAAATAGTTAAAATGGAAATCTCAACGTGGAATTATAATTGTATATGCTTATTCGCAAAATTATTTACTATTTAAGTCATAATTAAGGAATTGGAGCTCGAGCTGTATATAAAAGAGACATATAATTACAATAGGTACAATAAGTCATAAACTAAAGATTTGAAATAAATATATGAACAAATTTATTAATTGAAATCATAAAAAAGAGAGAAGGAAAATGCTTGAAATTGGAAAAGTTATTAGAATCATTATTGGGGATTAATTGTAGAGAGCCACGAATGATGATGAAACAATTGAGTTCTATAGGAACAGCACGCTGAAATGGATTAAAAACGGAGCAAAAATATATATTTACCTGACATTGTAACATTAAAGGTAATAGAATTTGACAACGATACAAAAATAAAGACTAGAGAATGTTTGACTTAAGAAATATTAACACCATCAATATACATGTAAGTTAATTTTCATATAAAAGAATTTGTATACATATTATTGCAACACATTTCAATTTCAAAACATATTGTGAACAAAAAATACCTGTTTGAAATTAAAGAATATAATTAATTTGAACTAAATATATTGTGCCGATTTATCTTTTATACACTAAAAAGTATAGTAGGTATATTAAATATTTCTAGTTGGTATATACATAGTCGAGTAAACCAATAAAACTATAGAAAGATTATATATGTTTTTAAGGTTATAAATAATTCTGTGTTCATCCCTTAATAAAATACTGCTTCGTTTAATAGCACAAGAAGACACATTAAATTACTCCTTTTCTATATTAACCTTATTAAAATAAGCCTCCCATAATTTATCATAACTTCAAAATTATACACATTTGACAAGGCAATTGAGGATGTCATCGTTTTCGATGGAACATATTATATAGATTTATTTGGTTAAGTGTCACTTTTTATATCCACTTAAATATCGCATGAGTAACATCTTGTTATTTTTTCGATGACCAAATAATTAAGTATATCTAGTCCCGACATTTTATACTAATACAATAAAACGTGATGGTCATCATATTTTTCCTGTACACTCTTTGTAGTATAAATAAATGCAAACGATTGTATTATAAAAGTGCGTTGGTGATGAGACTCAAAGTTTATGACAGAAATTCGGTGTCAGAATAGAACTGTAGAAAAGTGCTTATTGACTTAAGACGCTGTATGCACTTGGTGGGACCTCCTAAAAGTAGATGGAAAGGTCCAGTAAGCACAATTATTTGTATAAGCTTTGCTCCAGTTTGGCAACTGGCCAACAAAGAGGAGTTTCCTTTTCGGACATCTAACTGCAAAAGTTAATCGACTGTAAAATTAACGAAGACATTTATTCACTCGAATTTTATTCATGCGATTAAATACAAACTTTTTGATAACTTTTATTGAGTCTGACAATATATAATACATTTAATTATTTAAGTAATAATGTAATAAGTAGAGTATTAAATATAAATATATAGTTACACATTTTAAAATTGTATGTAATATCGACAATACTAAATACCCAGCATATAATTTTAGTAAATATTGGTCATGCATTCGCTTAAATATACATGGAATTTATTAGAAATAAATAAATTGCATCTAATATATGTATATCAGGCATGATATTACACCATGCCGTTAGCGTAGCCTATAAATCAGTGTGGAGCACCATGTTGCAACATGTTTTGAGATATTAAGACCTACATAGATTGGATTGTAACAAGGATTCCTAAATATTACTATATAGGAATCCTTGATTGTAAAAGGACGAAAATGCAAGAGGTAGACGAGTGCAGTTTTTTTTATTGCATATTTAAGAGAATTACGAGCATGGTCTTTTCAGCCTCAAAAACCCTGAAAATGCTAAACACCCTGAAGAATCTCATGCCTGATATATATACGTATATAACACACGAAATTAAATAATGTGTTATCTGATTGATTCAATCTTAAAAACACCTTACGAGAATATCTATATAATTCAATTTTTCAACCTATTATATATTTCATTATCTGCTATAATATAATAAAACAATATGTAAAAACGTAAAATTTTTACTATTTGAAAAGTAAAATAAGTATTAATATTAGTATAATAATTTTTGTGCATATATATTATCAATTTTATCGATTAATTATTTATGAGAAGAGAGAAATGCTCATGTTACGAATTGTGCTCAAATATGTCCTTTGTGTACACTACATATACAGAGATCCTAGTTATAATCAAGCAGGTCAAGGTTATTTTCAGCGCAGAATGCGTGTCAAACTGAGGCGTATATGTTTGTACTACATTGCCAGCTCGGTTGAGTTCATAGTAGGGTAAGGAATAGGGACTAAATAAGGGAGTAATTTTAATTTTAAACTGGCACACCCTTATAGCTCCAAGGCACCACACATCCAACTCGAGATGTACGATGATAATACGTTGCAAATGCACCGGCCGGACTCTTGCTAAAAGGAGGATGCTAATAATACATACAGCTGCCCGTATAATTCAGCTACGAAACTAGAGCTACCCCAACATACAACCTGAGCTAGATCGCAGTTGGGCGCCAATATTCTGGACGCGACAGGTCCAAAAAGTGAGAGATGTGTTAAGCTGCCTGTCGTCTTTGGGCGAACAATTCCTAATTCTGTCTAAAAACCTCCATAGCTAAATAAATAAACCTTGTGTTACATGGATGTCTCAGTTAACAGCTTACAGCTTATATGGGTACCAAGCACGTACCTATATGTACATACCATCTTATGGGGGTACCCGGACCCTTTTTCTGTACTATATGTCACTGTCGAAAGGCTACCCGCTGTGCTCTCTTCCCATGCATACGATTTCATCTCAACATGAGCGCATGCATGTGGTATGATAGTGCTGGCCTTGCGAAACGGTACATTATAGACGCGCCAGTAACTTATTCGTCTTATTATTATTTAGTTTCTTTAGATGCATGTTGGGACTAATGTCTTTAACAGAAGCTGCATGCATTGCATTACATTCGGTCCCTTCAATACAGCATACATAGTGTACGCTTATCTATTTTCATGTGTTGGACGGGTACAGTTTGGGGCCTATGTTTTATGATATCTATAATCTGATGGTTGCATATACATTATTAAAACACTATGGCTCATGTAAATTAGAGGGTGATGTTCAGACTTCAATATCAACTATACGGAGGTACCAGTAAATTACAAGTTAACTCTAAGCAAAATCTAACCTCATGTGTCTGCATTTACGCAGGTACAACCGTCCATACCTTGACGTTTACGTAAATGACCATATTTGGATGTAAACATGTGCTCATCAGCTTCCCTTAGTGGTAAATATTAAGCAGTACATTTTATAGATTGTGGTCATGGTCGTGTATACTGGTTGGCTATATACATGGCCAAAACTCGAAGCAACATAAAATGGCTGTTAGCTATACACATTCATTAGTTTTGATGGAATTAAGCGGTCTTAACATGCGATAAGAAATACATTTCGTCCAATTTATAAATGACAAATGACGACTATACGATACTTAGATATGTGTTGTGTATACATCTATATTATAGATTTGTTTATTTGTTATAAGTTTGTCTCATATTCAGTTTGCAGATTATTAAATTAAGCAGCAGATTTAGTGTACACATTTACATCTATTATTTAAATTATGTCTGATTATACGCTTACGCGTTCTTAATTATTGTATTGATATTCACAATATTATTATTCACATATATTATATTCACATGTCTATAATTATATATCGTGCAAAGAAAACAAATTTACAATTTTATCATAGTTATAGTGAACATTGGTAATTTTTAAGTACCATTTGAGATAACTGCTTATGAACTATAAAATAAATTAGAATTTATTGCTCTAATCTAAAAAATTACATATTACCGAAATTATCTGAAATTTACAAATTGTTATATAGACTTAAAATGTACGTTTACCAATTAATAAGCTTGGAATTTTATTTTATATTATAAAGCGGTTTGTTTCTTTAAATAAATGTGACACGAATTTCACAACAAAAACATATATCTATTGTGTATTACAATACTATATGTCTTCTATTCCTAGTTTATAGGCGCCACCTATTCTGAATTATTGATACCTATTTGTGTTTAGTCTATGCAGTAAGCAATCTACATAATATATGTGCACATACAAGTTTTCAAGACGTCTAATTGTTTTTGATCATTTCAGAGATGCCTACTTCAGACGTGTGTATATAGACGAGACATGAGTTTGAAGACATATCCGAATCATGGAAAAATTGAAACGAGAGATACAAGAGATTCAACGTATATTATAATTTAAGAAGAGATGAAAGAAGACTGAACGAGACAAATTGAATGGAGCAAGGACGAAACAACTCGGCAGATGGTGTTTGAAGGAGAAGGGACGGAAGGGGTTAACCCGAAGAGTAATTTGAACCGAAAAAGTCGTTATAAAGTATATACAGGTACATACATATATGACGTGCCGGATACATTGTCTGCATCCAGCGAAGTGGAAGAACTCTCGTGCCTCACACACTTCACGCGTGCCCAACCGGCGAAATTCAAACCCGAACTCCATCCCATCCACAAAATTCTATAGACTAGAACCCTGGACTTTCAAACCAAAGAGAAAACAAAGGCTCTTCCTCTTTGCTTTTTATCATGTCTTGTCAGCCTTCTGAGTTTGCATTTCTGTCCGATATCCGGACCAACTTTCCTCTCCGCTTGAGTTTTATGTGGTCCCTAGATGTTCACAGGGGCTATTCTTGTCTGTCATTCACAACTCACAGCGGCACAATGGAATATTGGCAGATGGTGGGTTTCTCAGGTTATATAGGAGCTTAGAAAAGTATAGATTGGGACCAAAACCTTACTGAAGCCTTAATACGAGCTCCCTATAACTTTTTATTTACTATCCTTCAGCTGTGCAGCTGCTTTCTTAGGAATTTTCGTGATCGCATTATGCCATTTTGTCCGACCTACATACAGACAAAATAATCCCAAACTATTGTGTGTGCACTCATGAGTGTATATGTCAACTGAATAGGTGTAAAATGGGTTGTAAAATAGATCATAATGTCACATTGATATGGGAATCTTCTATGGGGGGTTGTAAACTACAAGAGAAAAAGGCAATTTCTCGCACAATTCATATTTCGAAATTTGAATAAAGCACTCAATAATTTTAAAAGAAGGATAATACATATTATGAAACATGATCTGTCAGTAGAAGATAACCTTATAAATAGAGTATAATTTGAACTATGTACTTTGATATATTATATTAATGGAAATATGCCAGTATTCATTAATGAAATTTAATATATACATCAATGAAATTTGAGCAGAAAAGTATAAAAATGTATATAAAAAGAAGTATATATATTTAATGAAAACAAAGTAGGAATTTTGATTCAATTCTCTTTGCAATTATAGATATAAGTATTATATTAACAAACTTACTAAATATACTCGCTTAATCAGATTTAATTGTAACGATTTACTCGTAATTTACGTTTAAATAATCATTCGTTAATCATTTTATAGTTCCAAAAGGATAATGTAACGATAAGTCTAATATTGGATAACAGACTATGTTATGGGAAAAAACGAAATGTAGAATCATCACATTTATCCACCTTATAATTTATTGATTAGAGCTATCAAATTAAGATCGATTTCACATAGAAAATTAAACTATTTATTGCTATTTTTACCAAAAATCGTCGAACTAAAATGTTTATTATGCATAACACACTATAGTTTAAGAATATTTTGAAAGAAACAATATCATGACATATTCATATAGGAAAAGGCATATCGTGATATATATACAGTTAAAAACACAAATTAAGAACAGGAAATAATTCAACATTTAAGAATTAGGACACTACACTATATGTATGTTTGCAGTTGCATGAAAGTATTTTGTGCATGCACACACCACTGGGCCGGAGAGAAGGGAGTAACGTGTGACGGGTTCTTTGATTTTTGTCAAATTGAGTGGGGCATGGAGTTGCGCAAATTTGCTTTAATTATACACAGAAGAGCTGAGCGGACAGTGCTCTCAAATGACGACCCCATAAATTATGCATTCACTGAGAAGATGAAGCAAGGCAGGGATTTCAAACTATCGGGGAGTAGTGAAGAACTGTGGCGGAAATGAGAGGGAACTAGAGATCCTGTGAATCCTAAATTCTTTACTTTGGTTTAGCATCTGTGAGCACTTCGTTCCCTATAACGAACAACCTGTTTCAGTTTGGAGGAACAATATTTACTTGCGACTCAAAACTCACACAACTTGTTAGCTTTATCCGCCCTACCACCCCCTCTTTTTTGATGACAGGGTGAAATTATTATTTCCTTTGATAGGCCTAGGACAGAACATTTGGGCAGTGAAGGAAGAGGGGACGACAAAATATCCTTCTCATAGAATTTGATAATAGTAATTATACGACTGAGTCATGATTGTGACATATTAAAAGCCTTCATGTTTATAAAAATACTGTTTTACTTATACAAAGTTTTAATAGCCTCTACATTCCAGTTTATATGAAAGATTAGCCAGTAGATTGTGTGACTCTGAATACAACTATTTACCAACTCTCATATTATTATACAGTCGAGTATTTGTGTAATAATACTTTGCGTAGCGGTGTCTTTCAATGTATTAACAATAAATTCAGTCATATTATCTATTATTATGACATTGGGTTTGTTGACAAGAGCGGGCCCCTGTCTCATATATTTACAGAAATCCCCTAATAAACCGATATTTACATTAGTTAGTGTGAGGAGAAAAGGTTAAATTGAGTATGTTTACTTAACAAATACATAAAACTCCGAAGAATTTGTAGATTAACTTTTAAGAATCATTTTTTATAGTTCTGTCGTTATAGAATACTTAATTATTTTACATAAAATATGCAAGTATAAAAATCAAGAGACTTGTATGGCCACATTCAATATAAAGTGACACTATGTAATATGAAAGAATTTTTCTAGATATAAGTAACCTTTTTATAAAACGGAGCATTAAAAAAAAACATTACGGACTAATGTTTTTATTTCAACTTAGGATTGAAAGTAAAGCCAATAATTTAAAAGTTATTTATTTAATTATTAATTCAATTGATGAATTGATCGGCTTAAACTGATTCGCCTACTATTATTACGATTCAGAATATTAACTTATTAGTCACTTCATTAAAAAAGAAAAGTATTTTTACTCCGTTTCACATGAACAGCATATGTAAACCATTATTTTTTTTCAGCGATTATATGAGTATAGATCACAACTTTGAATATATGTTAACTTATCATAGAAAATTAGTTTGTACAAAGGTATCGATTTTATCTAAAAATCAGTTAGATGAAAAGTCTTATATTTTTAACAGCAATGAAACAAAAAATTCGCAATAGGTAAATGACATAATAAATTATATTTAGTTAGTTGCGATATTTAAAATTAATATTAGGTAAATATCTTTAAAATTTATTTTTTACATTTTATATTTAGTAGATAATTTTTAATATAATATAATCGCAGAAGGCATAGAATAAAATATATCAATACTAATAGTTAAAACTATCGATATAGATAATACTTTTTAAATACTTGATTTTTCTCATAACAAATTGGTAAAGTAAAAAAAGGCGCATTATATTATTATATTGTTTTCATTTTGTTTAACTTTTCTTTGCATGGTGGGTAATAAAGTTGTTATCTTTATTTTAATAAAATTCATACTAAAATAATTGTACTACTTGTAGTAGAATAATAGTATTAAGCAATTATTGTATATATATAATCTTAAAAGCGTATAAAACGGTTTGGTACGCTTTAAAACAAAAACTGCTCTAAAACTTGATATACTGTCTCATTAGATTATTTACGAATAACTGACAATAATCACGTTTAGAAAAATTAATACTTTGACTAATAGCATTACTTCATGCCACAGAATAAATACTCAAAGTAAGTTTAAATTAAAGATTGTGTTAAAATATGATTAAAAACAGTGAGACAGGCTATTAAATAGTACAAGGTGACGCAATAGGATTAAATGAAGTGTATGTGTATAATAGGTGTATGAATGAACAGAATGTATACAGAGAAGAAGGCTATATAATTAAATAAGAAA
>JAYRBW010075127.1:0-25236 GCA_036023295.1 Invenusta paracnida | reverse complement strand
TTTAAAGAGCTAACACATTTTACGCTTATTTCAATTCTTTTATGATATGAGCTAACACACTTTTTGCCATTTTTGGCAAATAATAATATAATTTAGATAGAAGTGACATGTCTATATAACATCATCAATATTTTGTATTCAAATGCACAATAGGGAAATTTCTGATACTATTTATAGATGCTTTTGTATATACAGCCCCAGTATAGAAAGAAACGCCGCCCCCAATAATATTTATAATTTTTATAATTTTTAGAAGTATTAAAAATGTATAAAAAATGTAATCAATCAAATACATTTAGATATTCAGATATAATTTACTTTTTATTTATGAAAACCAATTAGGTAAAGTTTTTATTTCATTTTTTATTGGACTTTAAATGTTGAATTTTAACCTTTGAGTGTGTTTCGTTTTAAAATTTATAAATACAACTTATTTGTTTTTCCTCATTATTATGAAACAGATTTTGGATGTTGAAATTTCTAGGTACTGTCATATGACTATTTTCTGCTATTGTTATGATTGTTTATTTTTATTATAAATAGTTAATAAACAGAAAGCTTATAAAGCTTTTATTATTGTAGTGGGAGATTTCTTTATGAATTGTGTATGGCTGTCGATTTATGTTAATGACGTCATATATGTTAGTTGTATTCGTTGTTGTTTTGTCTATTTCGTTATATTATATATTTACACACGGGAAGCTATCTACAAGAGATATCCAGGTACAACTGTTCACTCGTACAAATTGGATAAGATTTATATTTTACTGTTTACTGTTTTCATAATAAAAAGAAAAGAGCATGTATTAGCACGTTTTCCAGAGTATAGAAATAGTTTTAAAATGGATTTTTGGTAGAATGGAGTTGATTTTTGTTCGAAAACGAATGGCATAATCTTTTCATTTAATTTGTTTCGATAAAAGCCTACGATCAGCCTTACAGTTTCATTGGATCAAGGTTCCAATTTTACTTACATTTACTGTTTAATTTAATAGCTCTTTATTTATATATTATGCTATGTTTTATAAATGTTGACGAGAGAAGGATTAAGCAAATGTTATTATTACTTTGGAGTAAATATGAACGAAAGTAAACGAAAGTGTTAATTAATTTTTAGTAATAATTAATGTTATATACATTTTAATACATTTTATAAAATATACTGAAACAAGATGTCAAATCTTTATTTTTTGTGTTCTTGATATTTTTTTCATAAATTTATAGTCTATTAAAGTATATTTGTATCCTCATTTTAAAGGTAAAGGTTACATTTTAAAATATAATTTACATTTTATATAAATATATATATATATTTTTTAAGTTTGACAGCTATAAATTTTTGTAATATATAAGAATATATTCTACAGGGAAGACTAAAGTTGTTACTACATTCAGTTAAATCTAATAACGTGTATTGTATGTAAAAAAGAAAACCCTTTCTACAGAAATGAAGTTCCATGTCTTGGTTTGCTCCTCGGGTATTCTAATCTTTCAAGCATTGCAAATATATTTTACAGTCGCATTTTTAATTAATTTTCCAATTTTATACGAATATTTAATAACATAAATACTATACGGAGTCGATTGTATATTACATTCTACATTACTTGTTCTGGTTGATAGTCACACGCACCTATTTATATACTTGGTTTTCTTTAAGTTTATAAAAAAACAACAATTTCTTGGATTTGTTTAGAACCATAAATATCTCTTTTTCATAATAATGAACTAATAATTATCGACCGAAAGAACTCATATCGATTCTTATCTTGCCACAGGGTGGCGGGTTGGGACACCTCTCAACACCTTCTCCACAACATCTTCCACATCGGGGACAAGATAATGGGCATCAACGAGCGCGAGATCCTCAATCTCACTCAGCTGCGCCGGATCCTGGAGCGTCATCCGGCCCCGGACTGTCTCCTGCGCTTCCGTAGGATGCCCTGCGCTCGAGCCTTCGTCATACACAGGGACACCGACGGACAGTCCTTGGGGATCACTATGCACTCGGGGACCAATAAGGTTTGTAGGGGGAGCAGTTTGCGTTACCAGGGAGTAAAAAAGTCCTTCGATTATGATGTGGGCTCACGTGATTTTGGATATGCACTACGTTAATCCAGGAAATTCAAGAAAGTACACAAAACTAGTTTTTACAACACACGCGAAACTCTTTGTTGCGATTTAATTATCCCTTAAATTTCGTTTAGTATATATATTGTATACTGTATAGAGATATCTATTCCCTATTATAGTATGTAATATATTGTATACTGTATAGAGATATCTATTTGCCGTATTACATTGTAAAATAAAACTTCGCACTTAAAAATGTTATATAACTAAAAATATTAGACTAGTATATACATATTATAATAATATGCAACTATGTGTAACTATTAATATATTTCTGACAAAATGCGATGATAAAATATTGTTTCATGAAGTTTTTCCCTCTTTGAGCTCTAATAATCCCGAAAAGAAACTATGAAAATAGATTGTAGGAGTGACAACATTAGAAAATAACTTTGAACAAGAAAAGTATGTCGGCCAATTTAAAAATAAATTAGGTTAGTTTTCTTGGCGAAATGTTTCATCTGAAATTACTTTTTATCCAAGGAATTTGTTAAAGATTTTTCTTTGTAATTTAATCAAATAGAAAAAAACTTATTCTGAAAGAGTTATAATTGCAATTAAAACTAAATCATCTAATAGTTTGTCATATGTGATATAAATAGTGATTTTTTGGCTATGTTAAGAGTAAAAAATTTGTTTTTTTAATTACAGCCTAATTTGTTGCTTAGGTAATATTCTTGATGAAATGTATATATATGTATATACAATGGTTTTTATATTTTATTTCATTTCAGAAGGAATAAGGTTGTTCATTTTTTATAGATTCAGAAAATTTTTTGTTTTCAAAACGTTATTATGATACAGAATGAAATAGTTTTTTGTTTAATGTCTTTATACAATAGTGAAATGTATATATTATAAAGGAATATCTTTAAGTTTAAGTAGGTAATACGCACAATTAATCAAATTCAGTAATTAAAAAACAAGTACGCATGTAACACTTAAAGATTCAATATTTCGAGAAATGTAAATTTACGCTAACGTGTATTGGAAAAGCGTGTAAATTCTTTTTTTCGCATTATTTTATAAATAAAATATTGTTTCTCTATTTAAATTAAATGCCTGCACCGAATTATGTTTTGTAAAAGCATATTATATGTAATTGTTTCACGTGAAATAATTCGTGAGGTTACTGTTTCTAGAATTCGTACTTATTCTTACAGGCGAAGATAAGCCAAAGAAATGGGATTACCCATACAGCTTATATAAGGCTTCTAGCTATAATCCATATCGTTGGCTGCAACTCTCTTAGAGGCCTTTATCCCAGTTTTAATATGGATATTTCCTAGCTTTGTCTGAAATATTTACGAGAAAATGGAAGGATCTATCACCTTCTTTAATAAACTCGATGCAATGCGCATATATTATAAAAGTATAAAACCCATTTCGAAGAGAATAGAGATTATAATGCTGGTTTCGAAGGAATAATTCTTTGACACTTGCTGTGTGTACATGAATGCCCAAAATAAGAAAAGTTGTCATTTATTTTTAGGGTACAATATACGTACTTTAAAAAGCCAAATTTAACGTACTAATTACTCCAGTATTAAATTGTAAAATGTTGTCATATTAAGAAGGCTGCTTGCATTTGTAAGCGATATTTATTTTATTTCTAAAAAATGTCTTATTTAAACCGATTAATTTGTATTTCATTGCATTAAAATGTTTTATTGAAAAGTTTCAATTTTCAAAGTTTTTTTATCTTGATAAATATTTTGTTATGACGTGTGCTTATTTAATTT
Source organism: Invenusta paracnida (assembly GCA_036023295.1). Classification (NCBI taxonomy): domain Eukaryota; kingdom Metazoa; phylum Platyhelminthes; order Proseriata; family Coelogynoporidae; genus Invenusta; species Invenusta paracnida. The sequence goes on along the minus strand of JAYRBW010075127.1, from coordinate 21,361 downwards.
AATATATATATATATATATGTATATGCTTTCAATGCTTGACTTCAATTCACTAACGAGCTAAATGCTTTTAGTTAATTCGATTATATCATTTCAAGGTGGTTCGGACTATACGTCATATCCATATTTGTATCTTTTCTGCAAGATAAATCCCAATTAGCAATCTACTATTATTTACACTTTATAATAAAAAATGTTGAGTTTATTTCTGTTTCTTTATTATAATAAAAGAACTTTTATAAATTTAAAACTTAGTTCTCTAAAAGTACACCAATAGATAAATTAAATTAACTGGTGCATTTTACATTTCTGACTGTAGATCGTTTTATAATTTAGTTTTTATAGAAAACATACTAAGAATGTTATCATATGTGAAAGCTTATTGTAATATATGCACAGATAAAATAATAATAAACAATTTTGTAATTATCTATCATTTTTTACATATATTTTATTTATGAAACCTATTTTATATCTATCCTAAATAATTATGTAAGGTATCAACTGATTGTTTTAATTTTACAACATGTCTCTATATTATAACATACTTAAATATTTCATATTCTATCCGTTATATAAATAACAGTATTATATTATTATTTTAGAAATATAAGTATATTCCTGACTTTTCAGTTAATTTTTTGTAATTGTAATTTCTTTAATTTCGGTTATTTTATGTATAGGTATATAGATCTTTATGTTTCATGTTTCTTGTATATCTAACTTGTATTATAATTGTTTTTATAATTATTATATTGCAAATTGTATATTTCTTCTAATTCTAATCATTTTGCTGTATACACCATAGACTTTAAATAGAACAACTAATTTATTTCAAGTCTATATGGTATGCACTAGTAATTCTTTCACCACATTGTCGCTGTTCAATTTCTACATATCGATTATTACATGCTAAATTTTAAAATTCAAACAGCCAATAATACACGTGCTTATTTGATTTTTTTTAATATTTACTTGAGCTCTTTGTTAGAGATCCTTTGGAACAAATGTGAGTAAATCTTCATATTTGTTGGCATGTATACTTGTGATGTTTTTGAGGTAGCTGATACATGCTGATTTTGATTATTAGTTGAGTAGAACCGTAGTGACAGTGTGAGAAAGTTTTTTAATAATTAATCATAAAAGCCTTTAGTTATTTTAGTAACCGTTTGATGTTTCTGGCTACAATATTGAATATTATGTAAATTGTAACTGATTCATGTATTGCTTTGATTCCACGAGATTTACTACTTTTTCCAGTCACAAACATGATAATTAGAAATAGAAAGCTTCTTATTATAGTATTTCAGACCATGGTAACCTGTCAAAAGGAATACATTTTAAACTATGATGTTGGTAAGATCACTATTACATCCCAAGATTTAAAATAGGTTATGTATAATTTAGTTCATCATGTAAAGCTGTCTAAAACATAATATTTCACGTACTGTCAGCGTAGTTAATCATATTTAAACCAATTGTATTTTGTATCCTCCCACCTTATTTTTAAGTAAGTCAATTTGCTTTTGTCGAAACCCTTTGAAAATGTTTAGTTACAATGTAATAAAATATGTTTAAATCAGTCAAGGAATTTAATAATTATAAAATAATATAGAAAGTTCCGCATAGTGTAAAAATGTTTATTCATATTTGTGATATAATTTGAAGTAATTAAAGACGAATACACACATATTCGTTTTACTCTATTTTTAAAAACTATAGTTAAAAAATTAATTTAAGATATCAGCTTACATGATGCTTTTTCTAAATAATAAGGTAAGCAATTATTTTATGTATAAATGTATTAAACCTTACGAAAATGTCCTTCTGATGATTCTTCGTTAACGAACTGGGTTTTCTAAGCCTATCGGATAAATTAGCCTAAGTTAATCGTGTACTTTTTCCACACGCTTAATATACAAAACATGACATGTTTTTATTAACTAAAAGCGTTATAGTTAAAAAATACATTGGATTAGTCAATTAGACAGTTAAATATCCTTTTTATAAGTAATGCATATTGCCGTTATTTTTATGATTGAAACAAAGGTTATGTTTCTTTGTGATTTTTTAAATTTAGTAATTATAGTTTCTGATGATAAAAGTGAATTTTTGTAGTACTTTTATAAGATTAATACAATGATTAAAAAAATGAATTTTGAAATTATTTTTTGTCGTATTAAATTATATATAGATTAATTAGCTTGCAGATAATATCTAATTGCATCACTATCTATAGACAATATGTAACAAGGTCACTAATTTAAACTGTTTATACTCATATTTATTTATATAAGAATAAGAATAATTTTTGAAAGTATCCTTTTTTTATTTAAAATACGACATGTTACATTTTGAGGTGCAAAATAGAAATACCGTTTTATTCTGGATACTTTTCAAGTAAAAATTGTGCTATGATTATCTGTATCTCATAAGTACATATTTTAAATTATTATACAGTAACACAATCGAAGTCAAAAAATAGTGTTAAATACAGGATAAATGCAGCAATCAAAGTAAACTTTGGTTAAAATGGGCTGCAATTACATGGATGGTTGTTATAACGACTGTTTGCAATTAAATTGATTTTTATGGGAGCATTAATATGGAGACGGATATCACCAATTTTGTGGTTTTAATTCGGGACTTTGAAATATTATTATGCATTTGACAGTTATGCAATGGCGTTATTAAGAGCTACAATTACAACTGTTAAAATTTATTTTATTTTTTGTTGATTAAAAAACTCAGAAAAAACGGTTGTTACGATGATAGAGGAAATAAAGATAAAGCATCGCAGATGTTCCTTTCGCGTTAAACATGATAAAAAAGGATTACAACCAGATTTCAGAACCTTATTGTCCCGTATTCAGTTTAATATCTTACCTCCATACCTCTGATTAGATCGCTGTTCGGAATACATCTACAGTTACAGGTACTTTTGCCTGTTCACATCTGTGAAATTTATAATAGAATCTTATTTGAAAGAATGTTTCACAAGAATGTTATTATTATTTTTTTCACCGTATATTATTAATTTAATATGTGACTTTATTTCGTGTGGCGAATTTTCTTTTTTAAATTATTCGCCACACGAAAATAAATTGAAATAAAATAAATTTATTTTAGAATAAATTTCACCCCGAATTATTTAATTAAAATTAGATGAAACAAAAAAATTGTAGAATATTTTGTTAATAAACTAATTTTTAATTCTAGCACAACTTCCAGATGATATTGACAAACTATTTTGAGGTGGATCGGTAAATTATATTGCCTTGTTTATGACTAATACCGAACTAATATTCTAAACTCTTTGTACTTTTACTTACAGTTGGTTGACAGAACCGTATATAATACAATTGTTTCAATTAATTTTCTGGGGAAAAACCATTCGATCATGATTCATTCAGGAGTTATACAGACAGACAAATATAAAATACCGCGTAAAGTTTATGAGATATATACATAGCCAAATAGTTTTCTGTTTTAATGAATTAAGATTTCCTTATTTATACATTTCGATATTCCATATATATATATTTTGGTCACTAAATATAGATATTTTGTATACATTCATTTCGGTTATTTATTTTTTAAATATAAATGCTTTTGTATATATGTACATATATACCTACATACGTTATTTAAATTTATTGATTTACTCAGAAGATTTCTTCGTATCCCATGTTTGGAAGATATTATATTATGTATACTTGTTCATAGTGTATATTAATTGCCCTGGAATATGATAAGTGTACCACTTTTAGAGGCCTGTAATTGATAGAACCATATTAAAAAATTATATTTTATTTTTCAATGTATTGTCATGGTATATTAATAACCCAACATATTATATCCTGTAGTCAATACCCTACGTGTTTTATTTTGTGTACTAAATAGCTTACGTTAAAAGTGCGAACAAATTTCATTTTTAGTAGAGATATTACATTTTAATTAATAATCTGTATTAAAAGATAAATCTTTTTCTATAAACTGTTATATAACCATATCTATCACTTTTTAGCAAGAGGATTGAAATATTCAAAGCATATGACTAGACATGCCTTTATGTAATGACTAGCAATAATTAATGTTTAAAATGTGTTAAACAGCCTTACGTGAAATCCCATTTAATGTCTGGAAATATACAATAACATGATGAACATATTAATATATCTGTCTAGGGAAAAGAGATTAATCTTTTGATATAAATAAAATATAATATCTCTTACTAAATTGAAATTGTCATGAAATCAGCCTAAAATTAATCGTGTAATTTTTCCACACACTTAATATACAAAATGTTCCATGTTTTTTATTAACTAAAAGCGTTATCGTTATAAAATACGTTGGATTAGTTAATCTTTAAAATATATTAAACTTAATAATTATCAAGATGATGAACAAAATTTATAGTTTATAAGCAATGCATATTGCTGTTATTTTTGTTTTGACAAAATTACGTACTAGTAAAAAGCGAACGGTTGTATAACAATGTTCTTTCATGATTTCTTTCTTTGTATACATTTGACGTACCCCAAATTAGTAATTTGCTTATTTGCATATATTCCTATAAAGTAATTTTGACATTATTCTTATATGTAATAAGAATTTTGTTGTGTAAAAACCCTTTATTGGGTTTAAATGGGTTTAAATAAACAGCACGACATCTTCTTCAGATGATTAAAGTATTAACATAATTTGTTTAAATAAACTGGGTACAAGTAAATGAGTACAATTAGCATATATGGAGTAAGTATATTACGAACGTAATCACAATAAAAACAGAATTAAATAAAAAAAGTATTTCTATGCCAGTTTCTTTTAAGCAAATTATATTAGCATTTTAATCACCTTGGGAAGTCTTCGGTTGAAACAGATGTTGTTCTGTTTTTTAAACTAACATTTACTTATACCCAATAAAATATATTTTTACACAACAAAATTCTTTTTAAAATAAATTATGGGTATGACCAGAAAAATATCTCGAATTTTATTTAAAATGTAACATTCCAATCTCAGTACCTTTACAGAGAATATTTATTACAAAACTGTAGTAAAATACCTGCTTTTTATTCGTTATATCCGGTAAGGCTTCTATTTTGCGCCAACTTTATGATTGAGTGAAGTGGAGAGTGCGTGCTAGTTTGCACCAGAATATTTACAAGTGAGTAGAAATGAAAAGGTGTAATAACGTATTTATTGTGTGTAAAATATTTAGTATTAGTTTGTTTACTGTCTGGGCAGAAGCCTGAAAAAATTGATGCGGGGATAAATAAAATCTAAAATAGTAGTTTTAATGTTTATTTTTCGAAGTCAAGCATAATGAAGGACATATAATGTGCACATTTTGTTCTAATGATTATGTCTCCTATATTTTTTATAGCAAATTTTCTTGTCTCATAAAATGTTGGACAATTTTAATTCTTAAATGAGACGATGCGGTAGCATCAGCATGCATAATTTTAACATTTTGCTTTTTAGGAGCTCGTTTCTTGGCTTATATCTTTGCGACGCTGTTTTTTTTATAGTTTTATTCGAAAAGTGAATACATTTTACGTATAAATACATATTTCATTCACAAATATAAGATTATGAAAAGCAGCTTATACATGAAAATGCATAGAAAGCAAGCATATTATTATCATACATATAAACATGTAAATAAAGGGATAATTAATTTAGTTTTGACATTAAAATGATCTTATAAACGAAATAAACCGGTAAATGATATACACTATCAAGTTAAACAGTTTTTTTCTTTATTTATTTCATTTTTGGAATAAATTGTACACCCAATAAATAAAACTAATTACTATAGTGAAATGATTAAACGTTAATTGCTTTGTTTTTGATGACCTCAAAAATATCAATATTGCTTTTATGAAAACTGAAAGAATGAACCATCTTTATATATATATTTATTTATATTAACTACACAATAATTAATTAGCCACAAAGGGCGTCATAAAAATGTTATATCCCTTTAATGCATTTAAAGTAACTTTGCTTGAGAATGGAAAATAGTTTATTTATAATGCTAATGTTTAGATTTGAAACTTTAATTAATTATTATTAGTTAATCAGTAAGATAGAAATCTAGTCTATAAAACTTCTATACAAACTGTTTAACATATTTATTTCAGTAATATATATATATATATACTGTTATGCAAATTTCCATATTTTATACTAAATGTCAGTTTATTTATTTCTTTATTTAATATGTGGCATTTATAAAAAATCACTAATATGCAGAGGGTCCCTTAATGTATTATCTTACTCTTGTTTAATACTACATTTCATCCACCTTATTGCTTACTTCTAGTGTGGATTGTTAGTTTTATATAAACGAAGTAGACCAATACGATACACTGCCTGAGATGAATACATGTTCAATGTTTATTGTATTACATTTATTGATGTAAATATATGCAAAATTAGACTTTGTTGTTTTATGAATAAGATTATGTGTTTTTGTATGCAATTAACAATGACGTAAATGTATAGGCCATAAGAGTTCAAATTGTGAAGTTAAATGAACTTTTTTGTGTAAATAATCTTCCTAGTTCATCTGTAGACGCGGTTAACTTCTTGATTTTTTATTTTGTGTTAGTATTCTTGAGATATTTATGATCTACTGATATTTAATGTTTGTAATGCACTTTACAAAGAAATCATTTTTAGTATTTTTAGTTTTTCTTACTTATATTTTCTGTAGTATTATTAGTTAGTGTTTTCCATAATTAAATTTAAAACCAACTATAATTACTATAGAGACTACTATCTATAGAGTTAAAACTACTCTAAAAGTTTCTGTATTCCTCCTGTATTCAAAATTGAGTCACTGTCTATCGCTATACTTGTCAAACAATACAAATTATTGTTTTCATTTTATAAGCGACAACTTTATTGCTAGTTCCGCTAATTATTGTTACCAAGAAGTGTGGAGTCGATATTTCAAAATCTTTCCGGCGTTCACTATAAGAAGCATTTTCGTTCTCTTTGTTTCTAAATAAAGTTCCTTGTCTATCAAGACTTCAGGCTCTAGCATGGTGTTTATCAATTTTTTATTCTTTGTATAATAGCAAAATATGTTGGTACAATCCCCTTTTTACCTAATTTGTGTTTACAATCAACCATACTTGAATACAAGAGTAATTAATGCTTTTGTGAAAAGGAAATAAGGGTACTTTATATTTGGAATATGAGTTACATTAGCATGCTGTCTTTCTTGCATTTATTCAAAGTCTATCACTGTCGTTTTGTAAATGACGGGCGCTTCCCCTCGTAGTTTATAATATCGGTGCTTTTATTCCACACTGATTAAATGTTACATTTGACTAAATCATTAAATGTTTTATAGCTTTCTCCTGCGTCTCCTGTATAATGTAAGTATAACAGTATTCATTCATGTATGATTAAATATTATACAGTAAACAATATATTAAAAAACACTGAATAATGATATATATTTTCTTGTGTTTTTTATTTTATGTAATTAACTTAAAATATATAAAGTATACAAAATTTATTCGAATTGAAGTGTAATTTGTACACCCGATATAAAAACACTATTTATATATTTGGGAGATATTTACCCACAAGAACATCAAACAAGCATTGCCTCTGAAAATGGCGTTTTGAACCGAAGCATCAATTATGATGTTTTCTTATACTTTACTTGATGTCACTGCTTGTATTTCTTTTTTTACACCGTATTACTTGTCACCGCTCGTGTAGTGCGTTAATGTTAAATATGTATATTGAAGATAAAAGACTGATTTCCATTACACTATTATCTAAACTCTTAAACAAGAATATGTTATTTTTCTTTATTTCATTGTTTTTATTTATGTTCAGCAAATACAAGGTTAATGCTAATATAATTTTACAATAGAGATATTTATTTATTTATACAAATTAAACTATGCATTCTATATATGCTTATTTAAACAATTATGCGAATAACGTGTTAGCTTAATATCTAACAATAGCAAGATAATACTTTCTGTCTTAAAACCATTTTGTAATAATAAGACAATGGGAAAGACATAAGAGATGATTACTAGGAACTTTTATTATCTATTAATAATTACCAATAATGATCAATTCAACTAATTAGATAAACAACCTTAATAATTTTAGCTCAAAGTATTTTATACACACTAGTTGTAATATAAAATACAAAATACCTTCTCAGGTGACCGTCTTACACTCTACTTGATTCTGGCAGCAAGAATCTTTTCAAAACACTGTGTTTTATACGAAACTCCAAGGCAATTACAAATTTCAAATGACTTGTTGGACGAATCACAAACTACTAATCTTTCTCCAATTTATAACGCTCACAATAAGATGATAACCCAAATATTACCAAATTAAATCGATAACTCCAAATCACTTTATTGACTGCCTTGAAGACTCAAATAAGTCAATATCAATAATGAAATTTAGATTATAACAAGATTGATTTGGTAAAGCATTTCTGGGGAACAAAAGCTAATGAGGAATTGTGCTAATGTGGCTAATTATGTAATTTAGAAGGGCGTGGTGGTACACTGGTTAGAGTGCTAGTTTACCATCCGAAGGTCCCAGGTTCGAACCCGAGTTCAGACTCACAACATAATGCTCCCCCTTTGTTCACCAAGTAGTAATGGGAACAGCTGATATACAATACTCTGGAAGTTAAAAAGACAGCGAGGAAAGGAACTGGCCACCTTGCCTCACAATGCTGTTGGCTCAGGATAAAGTGTCCTCTAACAGACCCCCATTATGTATTTTACGTATTCGGAACTCAACTTTATTTTATGTTAATTAGACTATTTATATGTATAAGGCGAATCATTATATTTGTGCTAATTCTGTTACTTATTTCAATTGTACAATTGATGTTGGACTTAATGATGATGTCTTGACCAACAGGTGAAAGTGGTGATACCAGGCGGCCTGGCTGATCAACACGGTCTCCCCTCAGCTGGCCGAACATTTGATGATGTGCCAACAATGTGGGAGATCACTGAGGTCAACAATCGCTCGCTCAATATCTTCTTCAAGAGTCACGAGGTCAGTTTGACAGCCCTGCTAGCTCTTCTTATGTTCTTGCTATCTAGAAGTCATCAGTATATATGTATCAATATTATTTGATTTTCGATAAACAGACTTGCAGGAATGTATTGTAAGTTATCATCTTCGTGTGGTTTTCCAATGTAAATAATATAGAGTTGATACGCTTTATGTTGAACTAGAGAAGTTGTACACACTAACTGGAAACTGTCAATGACGGAATTATATAAATGCCTCTATTATATATAAAAATGGAATGCCGATTAATTCTTGATCATTATTTTGACTTTGTATTACATGTTTAATGTTGAGATATTATATAAATCGATACAACTTATTATTAGAATACGTTTCACGACATAACTCAAAATAGGTTTTGTGTTAATATTCTAAGATATAATTAAGATTTTTCTATAAAAATAATAATACGAGGAAGAAGCACGAGAACATCACAACACTATCACCGGTCCCGAAGTTCAAAGACTTTCCTTAAAGATCTTTATAAATACATAAAATAATGTATTTTATGAAATTCATATTTTCAAAACATTCCAGACATCATTTTTTAAATTATTCTGGACTGTCTTGTTGATTTAAAAGGTCAAGATCAAAATAAGTTGTGTTCCGAGAAGTAATATTATATATACGAAATACTTGTTGCAAACGACCGATTTGATTGATAACGTCAATAACAGATTCTGTGGAGATAAAAGAGTAAAATTCCTTCTTATAAAACTTTTAATAATTTTGTTTACAAACTTCCTACTAGTTGTAAGTGTACACTTTTTACATCGTAGTCAACACAGCATGTCAAATAAATGTTTCATTAGCTTTGCTCGATGGGATATATGTATACAGATGATGACTTGTGTACTCAAGACATGAACCATAGCTGTTCTAAATACTCATATGACTCTCAGTGGGGTTAGCATGCTTAAGATACTTCAGTTTTTTACCTATTTGATGGGGACATTAATTATTCTGGGTAAACAAAATTTGAAACTTATTTTTCAGAAATTACTAAAAAATAGGTTTAATTGCGTTTACCGTAAGAATGTGGTGTTTTGCAGAATATTTTCTATAATTTATTAAACGATCTCTCAAAACAGTGGTTTTTGGGTACATTATACCGTGCATATATTATATTGATGTATTAGATGGTGAACAGTGTTATGCCATCATAGTTCTGTGAATATATAAACTTAATACAATAATTACTGATATAAAACTTCAATTTTAACGTGGTATTTTACTATTATTGCACTTCTATTAATTGCAATTTCAGAGTAATATTCAATTTTCAATGTCTCAATTATTGTTTTTTTATTGATTAAACGTATTCCAGTTCAAATGTCATGTTTGTATACATACAGTCGTAAAATTGAGTTTATAATACAATTGGCATTAGCGCAAATGCTACTCTGTCGACACTGTGACATACATTTGTTTGTGAACAGTATTATTGTCCTGGTTGAAATAACAGCTATAGTAAGTATTGATAGGTAGGGGAGACATGACAATATAGATATTAGTTTTTGACAATTCATGCGCACATTATTTGTTTATCTCCCGTATGCACTTGAATCGACATTATGCTAGTTAGGTGCTTTACAGGTTTATTTAATAAATATCCGAATTCGCGGGAATGTATTGTAGTACTATCTATTACTACGAGAGCAGAACTTATGTACACCCATGTCGAATTCACCTGTTTAAGACGCTCTTAGAGTGGAAATTGAATTCTATTATTGGTACTATTGTCAGATATGTATTTAAGTAACGATATCAGTTGTCTTATTAGATATATTTGGCTACAGTTCTCAATTAGCAAATGAGTTTTTTACTGTAAAAATATATATAATGTGCTTTTAGTCGCTAATGTTTCTTTTCTAAAGGTGAATAATATGGTTGTTTTAGTCTATAACTATTTAAAAATGTACTTAAAAATAAAAATAAAAAAAATTAATTTAAATTAATTAGAGATTAAATTTCCAGATCTACTGAAGTTAATAATATTATTTGTCGTTATTTATCTCATATTTCGTCTTCATGCTTCACCACTTAAGCTTCCTAAAAGTTCTCCAAATTCATCTCACTTCTGTTTGGATTATTTTTCTAATTCTGATATGAAGTTTAATTAAGTTGAACTTATTTAAAATATTTTTAAGTGTACTAAAAGCATTAATTTTTATTTGACTAATTTTTTAATATGCCTTCGTATTAAACATTTGTAAGGCTTTATTTAAACGAGGTTGTAATAAGTCGATATATTTAATGAACGGTAGCATACAAAGAGACAATTAAAAATAAATAAATAGCTTTTCTGACCTAACAGTAGAAGCACCAATACAGGTTGCAAATTGTCGTAATTGTTTAGAACACACGAAATTCGTTCCTCTATTCAATAACACTACAATATGTAACTAGGGGGTTATTGGCATGAAACATTTGCTAGTTGACGGAACCAGTATTTCTGCGATGTAAGTCTTATATCGGTCGACGTACTGTAATTATACTTTTCTATATTCAAATTTGAAATATACCTACATATCTACAAAGCTAATTTAATCTTTATTCCACACGTTAAGTGTTCTTGAAAGGAGAGTTTTGTAGAGGTGTCCTTCCTGTTGAAAGAAACAGCTTATTGTCACCTCAAAGGGGCTAGGCGGTGTACAGCTGTTTGCAAACTTCTGTTTCTTCTAAATCTTTCTTATATTACGTTTTTCATCATTTGCAGTTAAAGTAACTATAATATAATATGTATTTTTTAAATTTTCAAAATTTCTTTCTTAGCTAACTTGCTTTGGAAAATATAACTGTCTTTTCCTATTTCTTGTCGTTGGAAAAGTTGGTATCGTTTTGTTATTTGGGAATATTTGTCAATGTAGCTTGTATATTTAAACGCTCCATTATAGCCTATTTGCGAACGTTTGCAAAAACTACATTAGCACGAAACATAACTTTTACATTTTTTGTTTATTGTCGTTTAATCTTGTTCGAAAATTCTCCGAGATTAATTCCTCTTTTATTAAAAGCATGCAATATAATTTATATGGTGTAAAAGATTTGTAACTCTGTCATTATGATGCTAAATATGACACTCAACTAGTCGATTTTATCCGCATTTATAACGTGCACTTCTGCTAAAGTCTCTCTTTCTCTCTTTCTCTATGTATAATTTTATAATTTTGATGTTTCTTATTCAGAGTATTATATTGTGATATTGGCGTGAGGGTTATTTTTCGTCCTTTCGTTCTAAACATTAGTGTACTCATTTATTGCACTCTACTTTGTATGAGACTAATGAGGAAGTTGATAGAGGGAGCGTGCATTACCTCGAGGAACGAAGGAAGTCTTTGTTGGAGCGCTGTCGCAAGTATCTATTGAAAACCAATTCAATGCTCCACACTTTTATGATGTATGCTTGTAAATAGGTCTACTTGGTAGTTCTATTCTTCGTTTCGTAGTTGAATACTTCCGATACTTGTTATGTGTTGTATATACATATAATATGATATCACTCGTTTAACTGGAGCTGAATAAATTTGTTAATTCCATGCTTCATTTTAAATTGTAAATCTCCATTTTTCTTTATAAATTCTTGAGCGTCGTCAAAAGAAAGTATCAAATTTTGTTTTTCAATGCTATTTTCTCAATGCTTATAATCATTTGCTTAAAACATTGTGGGAAATACATTAATTAAATTCATTTTTATTTATTTTTTCTCAATATTTATTTTTTGAATTTGTTTTAATTAAAAATAATTATTTTAAATTGCAGAAATTTTCTAATTTATTAAAGTATTTTGATTGTATCAATTAATGTGTTCTATGTATAGAACGGTTTGCTTTTTAGGTCGCATTCATTTGAACTATTACATTTCATTTTGTATCTGTTTAGCAATATTAAAGGTTTTCATTGACGTGTCGATAGTTTTATCTTTATAAATCACATTTGTTCTGTTCTGTTATGTGATCATGCATATTGTTATGCAAGTCTATTTTCCTACCACTTTATATTTGATTCAAAATACATATTTTGCTGCATAATATTTGCGAGTAAACATTTGTCTAAAATTTGGACGAACTATTGTATTGTGTAAGTCGTTTTACGTTCATTTTACGTCAGTGTACGTCCATTGTACGTCATTTAGTACATCCTACAACCTAATACTGCTAAGACATATTTTTATATATTTATTAATGCTAAATCTTCGTCGAGCTTGTTATACTAAAAAAGTTGTCGATGATATAATATCAGGTTTATTTACGTTTTTTATATTATTGGTTTGTATGAGATTCGTTAGCATTACTACTTATAATATGTATACGTATGAATTATATATATAATTATACATGTGTATACGTATCATATAGCATATAACATATTAAATATATAATTATAATAGTGTATATTTAACCTTTCAAAATACGCCTGGTGTGGTATACTCAAAGGTAAGTTAGATTTTAGATTTAGCCAAGAAAGTAGTATACTTAAAACTGAGTTAGATTTTAGACTATGTCAGAATTAAGCCAACTCGGATTTTTTTCGTATACTCAAAAACTGGATTGACTTAATTTATCTTTGTTGGTTTTTGTTGCTGGTATACTTAAAATAATTCTAATTTAAATCTAACTAAAATTTAACCAGCGTCGATTATACATATACCGTAATACATAATTAGGATTAAGAATAATAATAATAATAAAACATTATTTATACAGCGCTTTATAAGCGTGAAGCTTCTCAAAGCGCTTTAAAGTTGGTACAGGGATAATTATCGAGGAGAGAAGTATGTAAGGACAAAAATAAATAGATAAATATATACATAAATAAAAGTTAAATGCTATAAGCAATTCTGAAGAGATGGGACTTCAATAATGACTTGAGGGCAGTAACAGATGGGGCGGATGTAATTTTCTCTGTAATGTACCTCTTGCTAAATAAAGTAATATTAAAAACGTTGAAATATATGTCTTGATATGACCTAATATTAAAATTATCTTTGCAGATTTTAGTTTATTTGCTAATTTGGAAATAGATATCTGCAGACAAACAGTACATTTTATTATTGCGTTATTGAGTGCGTCAACAACATTTATTAATGTAAATTCTGATGGTAACAATTAGATCAATTTATTTTCATATACGTTAATAGAAACAAAATATGCGAGCTCACTACCTACATTTTGTAATCATATTGAGAATAATTAGTATTAAGATATTTTAATTCAAATTACAACAGTTATTCTGTTATTCTCCTTATTCTGGTGTAAATGAATTCTAAAACAATTAACTTACTAAACTACAAACTCTGATACTAGTCGATGTTTAATACATGTCTTGTTATGTTTACTTATAATATTTAAACTTACGGAAAGGTCCAGATACAAGAAGTTAATTACTATTTACTTGACAAATAACACTAACAACAGATTTTTTGTTTTATTGATATTTGATCTGTTTTTTTTCAATTGGAGTCGATCATACGTGCTTTCATATAACCGATATTAATAAAAAGTGTAATGCAATTTGGGCGTTTAGAATACTTCACAATTTTGTTATATCTTAAAAATCTCAAACTTTTTCTTTTTGATATAAAAAATGCTTAACTTTGTAATTTACATTGTGTATATCAATCCTTAGAAATGATTGCTTCTAATTTAAATCAACGTAAATAATTATAATTTGAGTATAACAGTACAAATAAGAAGCTCTGTATGCTATCGCTTCTTCATATCGTGTCTACGTTTGAGCACGAGCCGGGCAATCTGTCATTGTTATCATTTTGTTTTCATGTCTAGAATACTGTTTCACGACGTCAAATTAAGAAAGATTATTGATGTTATTATTTATAGGTTAAAATAAGTTCTTCGTATTGTTTTGTGAAGTATTCATTTGCATTATAATCTTTAAATCAAAAGTAGATTATGATTATTTATTGAAAGCTTTCTTGAGTATTTACAGAGTTAAGTTCTCATATTGTATCTGTTTCATACTCCCTGGTTTGTAAGATACTTCAAACAGTTATTACTATATATATATATTCTTGTCAAGAAAATTGATTTTTACATTTTAAAGATGAATTATTAATTTAATATGTGTCATTCTAAGACGAATGTTTTTTGTTAATAATTAAACTATTGTCTGCTTCGTATTATTAGTATTTGAAGCTACTAGTCGTGACATTGATTAATTTATTTCGAAACTTGTGACTGTCGGGATTTTAATGATTACTTATTCGTGTTTATGTTTATTCTAAATAATTAATAAAACTTTGTATAAATATTTTGATTAAAATGTGAATAACAATTATTAATAGTGAGTTATTTATTGAAATGAATTTACGTATAATTTGTTGTCCTTCTTAATAAATTAATTCAGCGTACATTCTGAATTATCTAATAAAGGGAGTATTTTATTTATTTATATGGCTCTATAAATATTAGGAAATATAACTAGTGTATATTATTTATTGCATTTTTGCATTAAATTATAGAAAAATTTAAATCTGATTTTTCTTTTCAAATATGATAATATTATTTAGTCAGTATAGTTAAGTTATTTCTTATGTAGTTTTTGTATGTGTTCAAAATTCCTTTAAATATATATATATATTCTTTGTAATAAATTGATGAATACGATCAAGAAATATCGATATATAGTTACAAGTATTTCTTCCTATTGTGTATATATTCCAATATATGGTGCATTACATTATCCAAATAAAACGACTCTAATTTTAAATAATGGGATAGTTTATTTTAGTGTATGCGAAGGTCTCACATAAATTAAGTAATTTATCTCAATTTAACTGTCGTGTAAGTTGTTCTAATATTATCAGTATAATTAATGAATAATAGTTAAGTACTCCAGCCAATAACTCGATATCCGTTAAAGCCTGCTACACTTGTCTACTTTGACGCATATCAGAGTAGTATTCTTGTTGGGAGCGATTCTAATAGAACAAATGCAAATTGACTTATCAGTGCCTGTCAACCTTTAATGGTAATATGCAGTTATGGTAATTACTCTACTATTTTAATAACTCCAAATTATAAAAGTCTTCTGGGCGGAACGAATTATTCTTTACATTGTAGAAGCCTCTTTGACAAATATTTGGATCAAGTTAATTTTCATTAATATCTGATATTTCTGAGTGGTGGTATTATCTGTAATTAATCAGTATTTTTAACTTGATTAATGTATAATCTTTTGATTCTGTGGCAAGATAGTTACTTTGAAAAAACAATCTGTCATTTGTATTATTTTGGTTCCACGAAAACAGAACACACTTTTAAAATTCTAAAAAGAACTGTGTTTCAAAATTATCTATTTTGACCGGTCAATGGTCTTAATTTTCTATATTTTCTTGTGTGTACATCGAAAATCTATCCAATTCGACTTAAGCTTTCCTTTAATCTATTAATAAAGTGTACTGTTTCAAGGGTGTCCACATGTACACGAAATTCACGTATGTACGTGAATATACACGAATTTTGATAAAAAGACAAAATGTAAGTGAATTGTACACGAATTTGAATAGAGATATGTGAGTTTTAACTGCTTTACGTGAATTTTTTAGTAAGTTCTTTTTTTATTTCTTTTTTGATAAATACTACTAATTTCAATCTTAATATGAAAAAATTTTGCCTGCAGCGTTTAAATATAACTTTGTATCTTTTATTTACAAAACCTATAAAATCCTCAATCTGAAAGTTTTTTTTGTTTTGGTAGCTAAACACATTCATTAGGAATGCAGGGGGACAAGCAACCTTGGCTTGCTGAGCTGTCACTAGGCAAGTTTTTTTCAGAGGCAATTTCCTTGAGATCTTGAGCATGAACTGTGGCGCTTTTAGCGCAAGCGCAGCTTTTTTCAAGATCTTGCTTTTAGGCATGAAATTTTAAGTCATGATCATACAGGCATGTAAAGCGTGAACAATTAAAAAGCTGTGCAGTTGTAACTCCTATTTCCAAATTCTCAAAGAAAAGAAAAAAATAACAAAACAATCAATAATCATACCATTGAGATACCAATTAGCATTTAAAAAAAATTCTTTGATAAAGCGGTATTGAAAAATTAAAACAAAATGATTGCTAGAAGCTTAGAATTTATTATCAGAATTATATTTACAGTCAAGTGAGTATATATAACAATAACATATTAAAATATATATAAAAAGACAGACTCTGGTGAGGTGTATATAACAATATTAATTACTGTAACTACAATGAAATGCAATGTATAGAGTATTTAATAGCCTCTTCATACATTAATTCAGGAAACGAAATCCATTCTAAATTTTGATTTTTTCTGTGCATGCACAATGCGAACTAATATATGAAAAAGCTATAAGTAAATATGTTACAAAGCCGAGTATAGATTTATGATATAAAACAAACAGAACCAGGAGTCTGTAAATAAGTTAGGTAAGTGGAAATGTATTTACACAAATATACACATTGAGACCACAACAATTGTAAGGCTGTATGCTTGGAGGGTACAAACGCACCCCCCCCCCCCCCACAGAAACTAATGGTCCAAAAACATTACATGAAGTAGTAGTACAATGTGGGGGGGGGGCCCCTCCCCATTTTATGTCCACAGTATGGGCCTGCCAAGGCCGTACGCTGGGGGGATGCAAACACACCCTCCCACAGAAACTAATGGTCCAAAAATGTTACATGACATAGTAATACAATGTGGCTCCCCTAAAATCCTTCACAGAAACGAATAGTCCAAAAACATTACATGACGTAGTAGTACAATGTATTAGTAGTAGTAGTGGTAGTACAATGTAGTACAATTGTTAATAGAAAAGTTGCAACTACTAAGAGCTTTAATAAGTTGTATGGCATGAACTTAGTCCTTCAAAACAAATGGACATTTTTCTGGTTTGGAAGCTAGTCTATCTATTACCTTGCTCACATTGTACCGGCACTTCAAAAGAATAGGATCATATGGACTCTTCAGATTATGCTGGAAATCCCCATTTGTGAAGATCCTTGTGATCTGGATTGTTGAAGGGCACTGGATGGGCAGTGGAAGGCACCAATCAACAATTGACCGCCATACTAAAGTATCATTTAACTGGCCACCAGACTGCAGGTGCATCTTTACTACTGAGTAGAAAGATTCCACGACTGACTCACAGCCAGACATGCCAAATACAAAGTCAATGGCAGCAGAGGATGTAAAAGGTGTAAAGATCTTCGTTGGTGTAGAACAAAGCAAATGCTGCTGTTCATTGAACATACAGCACACCTCTTCCCCCCCTGCGAGCGTAAGTTTATATTGTGACTCAAAGTTCATATTATATTTATAAGGCGCAAGCGTGAATTTTATGGCTACTTAAAAAATCTTAAGCGTGAAAGACATGTGAAAAAAAAACTTGTCACTAGGTAGAATGTTTTTACTATATGTTGATGTATATATTATGTATATTTTTAAAATTTATATGTAATATATTGTCAATTTCTTTACCAAAATATGTATGTAAATTTTGACTTCTGTACGTGAATTTGTTTGGTTAAGTAGTGTGGACACCCGAATTAAAGCTATAAATCTATTATAATAATCATCATAGAAAGTACTCTCTCTGTATAAATGTGATCAGGATAACAATATTGTGATAATAATATAACTTTTAATAAATCTATTATAATAATAATCATAGGGAGTACTCTCTCTCTGTTTATAAAGGTGATTGAGGACATTGTGTAAATGTAATAATGAAAGTATATACATCAAGGTATTGACCATGTATATTGTGCATTGAGTAGGTATATAGAAGTTGTTTAAATGGTACTGACTTTCAAAAATAATCTGATTTAATGTTTTGTTTGGAAGGTATAACATTATACATTATACATAATATAATTTTTAATGCTATTTTAAAAATAATATACACTTACCCTGGTGTTTTGGCATGAAGGATTTTTGAATATCAAGAAGTTGACCATTTCTGAAATTATACTTTCATCCTCATCTGCCAGTAGCCAATATGCCACAATTTCTGCTTCCTCATTTCCATCAATAATTAAAATAATATACAATGCCATTTTGTGGAGATTCAAACAATATGTCGCATGAACAAATAACATGTTTGGATATAATTTGAGCATATCTTTCATTTTTTGGTCTTGAAAAATATTGCTCGGACTTCATTTTCTCCTTTGATAAAAAATTGAGATTTAAGATCTGCAAAAAATATATTAAGGTTATATTTGTTATTGGTAGTCTGCTGTAGGGTCCTTGTTCATCTAAGTGTTTCAAGACATGATACATTTATTAAAGACTTGTTATGTGCTTATTTAGTTTATAATGTTCATAGTTAAAAGGGTTATGTTTAAAAGGCCAATTTACTAAGCACTTGGAAAATGCTTACTAAGTTTATAAAGCTTATTAAAAATTTACCAAGCACTTATTAAGTGCTATAAGTGCTAAATACAAATAGCAAAAAAGTAGTAGTTATGAAGCAAAAGCTGAAAATAAAAATAGATCCCAATAAGACTGGAAATAAAAAATCATCCTATATTCCTGGGAGACAGAACTAGCCAAACTGTTGGAAACAAGTATTAACCCTGTTTTTTTTTAAATACCAGGGCACAAAGAATCAACATCTGCCTTTAATTTAAGCTCTGCCTCAAATATGCACACTAAACCGAAACAAAGAATACATATACAAATTAAGAATATTAATAAAAAAAGCAAAAAATAATATTTATGATAAATATGTAATGAAAGAAACAAAAAGTATGTTAACAAGTGATTTGCAAAGAGTAGTTGTACATCAGCAACACCACATGTTGAAATTAAAAGAAAAAAATATTCTGATTAGCAACTTTAGTACAAACAAAAAGTGATATATGAAGGATATTGGAATAACAAATATATACATGTAGATACAACTGATTAAGAAATAAGTTTAGGTAATTTATTATTTGAAACAAAAAAATATGTAAACCTTTAAATTGAGAGATTAATAGCAAACATTTATATTATAACTATTAATGCCTCTATAATAAAAAGTAATCAAATGGAACAAATTTATTAATTGTTTAAAAAATATCATAAATGTTCTTTCTAGATATTGATTTTCCTTCTTTTTACATAAATATAACTGAGAAGATATGTTTTACAAAACAACACTTACTAAACTATACTTTAAAAAGAATTTTTCAAGAGATGTTCATTTATAAAAATACAAAATAATCAAAATAAAAAGCCTTAACATAACACTAAGTTAGAGATATTATTTTTGTTGACATTTTATTGATATTTCTGTACTTTTTGACCATAAAAAGCATATGGAATATTATTTTTTTTAATAAATATATTTCTTATGATGTATGATAACATATTTCACTTTTAATATATTAATGGTTAAATTTAGTATAAATTTAATAAACTGGGTATTATAAATCATATATGTAAATAGATAAATAGTAGTATATATTTATGTCATATGCTATACTTAGATATATTTATAGCAAAAAGTGAAACTAATATATTTATTTTATACCATAAACAATATATACATATAATTAATACCTACATATTATAAGTATAAAGCCATATATTAAAATCTATATAGGTAGGTTGGTATAGGTATACATATATAAAACAGCAACTAAGTCAAAGTGTAACTACTAACTAAATAAATGGAGCTTTCTAATTCCAGTCAAATTCTATACCATCTATAGTGTAACAAAGATAAATTTTGATAAATTTGTAAATACTGAATATATTTGAATTACAGACAATTTGCTGAAATGCTTTATTTATAAATATAAAATTCTGGTTGGCCAGAATCATAGCCACACAATGATTACTGTAATGTTTTTTTTTAATATCATGTCTAACATTAAGGTATTACATAATATATGAGAATATAAATAAAAAAAAGGTATAATTATAAAACTTACTTTTGATTGAGACAGACACATTTGCTGCGACTGGTAAAATTACTTCCACCATGCAAACATGATAACTTAACATAATATTATTTCAACTCATTCTTAACTCTACGTTTCGAGCCTTTTTTATGGCTGCATCAATCGGGCAAGAGTCTCTGTACCATAATTGAATGGAGTTGTCATCTTCAAATGTCTTTAAATTCCACTAACTCTTCATAGGGGGCACATTTTTGACCAATAGTAAATGTTGCCATGTCGGATTTTGAATTTTATGTGTTGAGCATAAGTATATTTAAAACAAATTAATTTATCAAAGAGAATATAAAATTTGATTGAATAATTTGTAACTATTGTTACAATAATACTATTTTGATG
>JAYRBW010075116.1:0-25237 GCA_036023295.1 Invenusta paracnida | reverse complement strand
GTTAGACAGGGAAATATATTTTCTTGCCTCGCACAGTTAAGTTACGCGCCAACCAGCGCGAGGCATAGGTTGTCTATTAGGTAGAGAGACAAACAAATAATCTAAATCTATGGTACTTTCTATTTAAAAATCCCAAATAGAATTTTATACATATGACAGACTCAAATATGTTTATAACTAACTATACGAAGAACTTTGAGAAAACTTTATTTACGAAGAATACTTTTAATTAATTTATTTTTGTAAATTGTTGTCAAAAATGTAATAAAAAAAGAACTTTTTTTTTATTTAAAATTTATGGCGCTAATTGAAGTAGTATGAATTAACGTAAGGTTATTTAGCAAATGTACCAATTACAGTCAGCTTATAATCTGAAGTAACGCAAATAACAACAACATTTTATACAACGATACAAAAAAAGTTCAGTTAACAGAAACCAGGTAGTATGAACTTATATGTAATTTTCTAGTTCGCTTATTTTATTGGCTTCGCTGGCCCAAATTGAATTTTGGAAATGGTAAATATTAAGTAATTTTTTAAATTTAGTTATTGATAGTTATAAAAGCAAAATGGATAAATATAGAATTATGAATTAATTATATAAATAACTATCGAGTATATATTATAATGCATATAACAATCATTATCAAAGAGATATTGCTGATAAATTTTCCTCTATTAAAACATGTTAATTACCTGTATTATACATTGTTCCAACTTAATAAATACACACAAGTTTAATAATATTGTTTATTATAGTCTATAATATTCCCTTATCATGTAATTATTATAATATTTATCTTCATCAAAAGAGAAACCCAGACGGCATTCAAAATTCTTAAAAAATGTGGTTAACAAATTATGATAAGTATGTAAGTTTCAAATTTTAATTATTAGATCTGTCTGATCATATGTATACAGTAAACGCGCTTTCACAATCACTGTCTATGTAGTAAAACTATAACTATTTACAAGTGAGTCCTATTTACATATTTCACATGCGGGGCTTCCTGACTTGCTGTACACTATGATGACTCAGAGATTCAGTCAGACAATGTTGAATGAGTTATACATGACAGACTTACTACTGACGATGGAGCCATTCTGTGCAATCCAATGTACCGATGGGGTTGGGTTTCCTCTGACTGGACACTGGATACGCTTCTCTGTGTTCTCAATGACTCGCAGAGGGTTGTGGAAGAAGGTGTCCATAATCGGTGGGTCTAAATGAGAAAGGCAGGTCACAAGGCCGCAAGCTTATAGGGAACTTTTACAGTACCTACTAGCAGGCTTTTGGTAGGATTACGTTTCATATTATTCTATAACATAATACTAAAAACTGATGCCAACCAAAAGTTTCATCGTCCAAAATGAAGGCAAATTTGTTACTTATACATAAACGCAAACATGACGTTAAGCTAAAAAAATTATATGTATATAGTGAATTTATATATTAACAATTTTATTACTTAATAATAGAATACATAAGTATTACTTTAAAACCTTCTGTGCTCAAAACAATAATATAAGGCAAATCGCCATATTATTTAAAAAAAACTCTATTTAAGAATATATTATTTAAGTTTTGTACAATATGATAGTCCTTTTGAGCAACCTATTTCAAACAGTATGATACAAATACACATGAAAATTATTCATAGCTCATAGTTCAATCTAACCTACTCATACATCTATTATGCATCATATGTTTTAATTATATTATATAAAGGTCACTTTCTCGCGATTTTATTCAAAAGATGTGCTCAATATTACGTATCATTATCCAGTTTTGAATTTATAAACAAATGTGTGCCATCTTTCACGTATTAACGTAGTTATGCTTACAATATGGTGGTGAATAAAAATATAAATATATAATTACAAATATTATACTGGTAATATTATACGTTATTAATAAACCTAAATATAAATGCCTGATTTTTTAAACTTTGAAAATTAATTTTACCATTAACTAAAATGTTGATATTTTTATGTAATATGCTATATGTGTAAAATAAAAACAGTCTTTGTTTTTAGCATATTATTATTCGACACATGTCAAAGAGGGGCAATTTGTTCCACTTCAAAACTGGAAACGCTCTAACATAATCATACAATGTCTACATGTATGTAGTTTCTACGTATTTACAAGAGCCTGTCGCTCTAAACATGTCACATACATGGTAAGTTAATCGGATAAATTCTACTTCAACTACCTAACGCATGCCTGTCGGCAAAAAACCGTTTTGTGGCTTCCTACTTTCCCAATTTTTCGAAGGTAAACTCCAAAAGAAACCCGTTATATTGAAAATCCCTGTTCTCGACTATGACTGGGCAGAATGAACGTAATAACAGAATATATAGGTATATTATAGTCTCATTTTGACGAAAACCACCGGCTCTAGCTTATAAACATATGACTATTTTTGTTCAATTTTGATGTATATTTTTTTATATAAGTATGCAGCTCCAGCACATTAATCAACTGTCTAGAGTTAATAAATATATCTTCTCAATTGATCAAAATAAGATATATATCATACATCATTATGGTCGTATGCGCACTTTAGAAACACATAATAATTAACGTATAAAATATATTGAATATATTTCAAGTTTTTTGCGATGCACTAGCGAAATTTAAATCTACTCCGAAAAAGATTAAAATACATATATGTATATTACATATTGAATATTGAGATTCTAAAATTCAAAATTCAAAATGCCAAATTAAAGTATTTTATGAGATAACATATGTTATATATAGTTTCAACTACCTAATAATATTAATACATATAAAACATTAATTTAAATAATTTTCAATTTTAAAAAATTGTTTGTACATTTTTGCATAATTATTACAATCGAGTCAATTAATTCTAAAATGTTTGTGAGCAATATCTCTGTATCGATAGCAAATAAGAGCTTTATGAGGTTAAGTTCATTAGTTGATTTATAACTGTAAGTTTTTTAGAGGGTCCAATAGAATGTTATTTAAATAACTAAAAATGATGTAGATCATTGAAAATTAACATAAATATCACTCACTAAACTCAAGAACTAGTTTCAAGTGTCCAGTTGTGTATTAATTTAACAATACTGCAGTATAAAAAAAGGTATAGTAACTATTAATATAACTTTTCTATATATACCTAAAAATAAACAAACAAACCAAATAATATATATATATATATATATATCAGTCATTTTCTGGGTTCAATTTGGGTATAAAAAAGGAATTTTTTAACATTTTAAATGTACACGGGAATTGTTTGAAACATTTTTACACAATATTATTTATTTCATGCATAAATGATCAATAGTTCGATTATAATTAGAGATAAATAATAACAACATGATTCGTATTAAATTTCAGTAAGAGTAGTTTTAAGACGTTCATATTTTCAGCTAAATTTCTTTTGATTGACATATTATTTAAGAATATTGTTTAATGCATTATCAATAATTTATATACTGAAATTGTTCTAAAAAGCTATATTCAGACTGTATAAATAACACAAATAGCTAACAAGTTCCAAGTTTGCTTTATTTGTTTTCAGCTCATTGCAAATATTTCCGGATTTGAATCGATTGCCATTGCTCGTTTTTCTTTTATGACTGATTCTCACTTTTCTACATCAATTATTGTGAATTAATGGATTCATAGGCGCAGAAATAGTTGCGTTTAAACTTTTAACAAACACCTCCAATCCAGACCCCCTTAATGGGTTTCAAGCATGCATACTGAGTGTTTTTTTAACTGAGAACAAATTCAGATTCAAACTTTACATTTTAATGTAACAAGACTTAATTAAACACGACACATATTGTGGGCTTCAGACAATGCGTTTTTACTTTAGATTTTTACAGATATTTTTCAATTTTATTATTTTGTCTAAAAAACTTATTCTAATGAAATTTAACATTTTTAATGGTGTTTATATTCGCATAGAAGAACTAAATCACTAAGAACAAATATGTGAAAACACTGAACATATAATATATACTTATTATACTTGTTAACCATTTAAAATTCCTATACTCAGTCATAAACCACAGCATTAAAATAAATAATTAATTCATGTTATTATAGTTTTATATCTACTCATTCGCTATGTTTTAAATGCATTCAAATTGTTATTTTTATTGTGTAATTTTTGAAAATTAATTTACTTTTATCATTACCGATAAGTCACTAAATAAAATGGGTTTTTCAATATTTACAGTGAAATATATACGTATCTAAAAACACTTTGTTCAATAATGTAATTCTATAAAAATAGTAGTTATTATTTTTTATTACATGGATTTTATTATTTACTGAAGAATCTTTTATTTAAAAAATATTTATTGCAATTTGCTAACATACTAACATTACTATGCACTCAAATGACAAGAATCATTAATATTTCTGCATGAAATTTATAAATAAAATTTAATGTTTTCCAATAAGTTTTGGAAATTTACTTAAGCTTTTTATAGTTTTTAGTCTGTAAATGATAAAACAAAAGTAATGGTTTAGAAAAATTGGAAACTATATTATATAAGACGTATCAATTTATCTGAATTAAAAAAGTGATTCATTCAAACTTTTCAGTTTATTATTATGATGACAGTTTAGTTGCGTATACTTCAAGGTAAATAAACATCCGCTATATCTGGTCATTCGCCTATTCTAAACATAGAATTAAATCAGTCACATAACCTGGCCAAAAAAGGATGATAAATTCTGACTAAAGCGTATGCCTTACTATTGATAACAACCATCGGAATCAGTCATCAACAAGTGATTGGAGTCAATTTGACATAACTGTGCGAGTATATATTATATTTTAATTTCTAAATATAAAGTCATCATGTAGACCCTAAGATGTAAAAAATATATTAAGAAGCGTCAAATATCGAAACACAACATAATATGAAAGCATATAAAAATCTCGCTAATTATGACTTATATAAGCATAAGGTATTAAAGTATTGGAGTGGAGAAATACTTTTTGTTAAACGGGATGTTATGGATATCCTATTGTTCGATAAATAAATAAGGGCTTGGATCTTTTTTTAAACGTATAATATGTAACTTGTTTGAATATGTGATGGGTGTGTTCCGTTTTTAAAATGCGTATTTATTACACAAGAACGGATTGATATATTATGTAAGTTAGGTCTGTGGTATTGGAATAATTGCAGCTTGCGGAAGTTTGGAACAAGAAAAGAGGTGCGGTAAGGATGAATAGGTTCCAAAATATTGCAATATTTATAATAAGTCAGACGGCTTTCATTTTATCGGAAGCTCTCTACTTTCTTCTGCCTAATTTAGGTTCGGTTACTCCATAATTATATCGTAAACTAGGCAAAACAAAACTATATCAACTAAATTCTCTTCCAGTCTGTCTTCGTGCCATGATGCCTCAAAGAACATCAACACAATACGGTTGAAATTGTGACAAAAGTTTCATATAGTTAGTAGGGGTACCTGTCTGACTTCTTTACATCTCTTATATTCTACCCTCTTAAGAGTGTATTTTGAGGGGAACCAAATTTCTTTAGGCGGAAGCAGTGTCTTGTCCCATCTCAATGACTACATTGTGTCATCACTCTCTTCAAATGATATAAAGGGGAACATATTAAGCTTAAATATGCTTTGAGTAAAGATATTCAGCCCTTCACAAGTCATCGATGCTTCCGATCAGACCATCGACTTTGTTTGCACGGAAAAGCCCCGGGGTAACTTGTCGTCTGTGTTTACCTGCACACAGCAAGCGTACTTCTGCCAGCTTTTTCGGCTGTATATGTAACCTTCTATTGTACCTACACCTTTCGACGGAACCGCCAGTACTAAACCAAGAAGCAACTGCTTCAGGAATAAAGAAGCAACTGTTGATGACACTGAACTAGCTAATATGTCCTGAAAACAATGCTCTTGGTGTACACTTGTCTATAGGTGAAGAGTACAGTAGTTTTACCTCATGAATGTTAAATTGAGTTTTGAGTATATTCCCATTTTATATAAAAATTACGGAATCACATTTTGTATGATATAAATATTCATTTAAATATCTATTATGGAGTATTAATATTATAAATCTCTAACGTAATGTGCACTGCTATATAAACTGATCTAGCTTTTAATGAAATATATATATCATGAATATATTTCTAAAAAATAATTCACAGACGCATAAATATATATATAATTTTAAACGTCTTTTTTTAGTACTAAACAATTTTAATTGGATTCAATTATTTTTACAGAATTAATTTTATAAATTGTTTAATTAATTTAATTTTGTAAACATGCCTTTCATTGAAATCTCTTTAAAGCAGTTGATATCGACTCAACATTTTAATTTTAATTGATAATATGTCTTCCAACAGTTAGAGATATCTTTTATAGGAGAAAAGTTAATTATTGATAGATTAAACTGTTAAACATTACTAGACAATTAAAAAATGTATTACTTAACTAAAAACACTGACATTCGTGTTTTTACAATTCTATTTAATGAGTATATACTTATAACATTTTTAAAGCTAATTTTTGCTATAATAATAGGAACTAGCCACATCATCTGAATGCATGTGTTACGTCAAACACCATTAAGGAGTTAATTTAGAAATTATATATCTATTATTTTTTTAAATACAACATAAAGGTTAAAAATGTATAGCAGTATAGCACGCATCAGAGTATAAAAATATTAAATTATGTTGAAACATATATGGATACCATTATATGATTAATGATGTTACAATCCAATATTGTAAATGTTGTGCTCAATTGATCGATAAAACTAATTAAAAATGATTATATTATTCTTTAATATCTCACATTAAAAATTGATTTTAGAAGGCAAGTAAAAAGTAACTTACGTAGAACGTTAAGAACAAAGATATCCGATCGATTCGAGTTGACCTCATTTTGTGCCGTGCAGGTGACCTTGGCTTGATCGTCATTAGCAAGGAGAGATAATCTCAAGTCACTGACGACCTCGCCTGACTTCCCGTAATAGGTCAAGGACATCTGGATCAAATCAGTTTCACTCCGATCGAAGTTCTTTGCATTTGCGCCGGCTTTCCAGGACCAAACGATTTTAGGGGGCGGATTTCCGCCCGTTGTCACGCATCTCAAGGTCAATGTGCTACCCGCTGATTGGCTGTTAGTTGGTGATGTCAGAATTGGCTTCGAAGGCGGCACTAAGTAAATAAAAAAAGATATATTATTTTACATAAATTTCACAAGTACATATTATACAATTTTTTTACAAATTATTGGGAAAAAATCCAAAACTATATTAATTTTTTTAAGCTTGATAGAATAAATAGTTTCCACAAAAAGAAACATTAAACAAAATATTTGTCAAAATTCGATTTCAATTTTATTATTGACTACAAAAAAGTTTTTACAGAATGTCATATATATATATTAAAGTTTATAACATTAAACAATTGTTGATATATTGAATATAGATATTGTTACGTAGTGTAAGGTATGATTAATGTTAAATCATTCATTATTCATTAAATTTTCATCTAGATTGTATTATGTACAACATATAAAGCCAAAATAAAGTCAGTCAAATTAACATTTATTAAAAGAGTCAAATGCTTCGCTGTAACCAACAGCATCATCAGGCAAGCAGAATTTGTGAGACTACATTAATCATATTATGTATTTATACAATACACTATATAAGAAACTGAACATATACTAATGAATAAAGAAAATATTTATTATATAGTTTGAAATGAAATAGGAGCCAGAATAAAATAAATTACGATTAAGACAAAATGTACCTATGTGGAGAGATTCTTAACAGATAAATTTAATTTACATTTAGCCGTATTCTAAAAATATAAAAATTATTAAGCGTACCATTACATAACAGCCTATGAGAAAAATAGCAGATTAATTAAAAAGGGTTCTTTATTCAATTTGGGTACCTATATACATTATATAGTTTTATATAAAAACAAAGTTTTAATTTTAAAATTTAACCTAAAAAAACTATAAACTTATTCAAAATCAAACATAAATATAAAATGCGATATAAATATAGTATTATATGAAGCAGATTTTTTCCTCCGTGTCATCAGGATATATTTTAACGGGGTATCGATATAAGTATATTAAATAATATATATTATGTTAATATTGATAGAATGTTATAGTATACTATGAAAAAAGTATATAAATGAAGTTTAGATAAACAATTTCAATTTTTGTAATGTTTTGCACAATTAAAATAAATAAAAAAGTATATTATTAAACAATAAACTCTTTAAGGTAATAATATATACATGTAAATGAAATCTTTAAAAATAATGTGATTAAATACTAATTCTGACATTAAAGATATATAATGGTCAAATATATTAATGTGAATGACCTTTGTGTGAACAACAACTTAGATTTCGAAATGTAAAAAGAATATCATATTCTTAATTATTCGATTACGTAACATATTATTAAATTCTATTTTGATGAAAAGTCAGTCAATATTATTTATGTTCTGATTTTATTTAATTGTAGTTAAATTGTATAAATGACCATATTTCAAATGATACAATACATTACCTATACCTATCAAACATTAAATGTAATATATGTACATAAATTTAAAAAACAATAATTTACCAAAACTTTACTTCCTAATTTAGTAATGCTTGCTTAACATTCTAAAAAATATTTGTTTGCGTACAGAAAAATTTCTTCTTTGTAGCTTTTGTTTTTGTTTTACTTTTATTAATGCTGGGTATAAACTTGTTACTACCCTTAACTAATATAACTGTTTATATGTAGTTAGTGTGTGTACTATTTTTCATTGAGTAATAATAGGTACACATTTTTATTCCGATAACATCTTAATATGTTAATGCAGACAGAACTATAACCCTAATGGCAAAGACAATTGGAAATATTCTCGCAAAACGCTCTGTATCCAAAAGTATAACGTAATAGTATAGGCTGTACCTATAAAGGCACACACATATAAAGGGGTTAAATAATTAAACTGTATAATGTATGCGCCGATTGCTTCTACTCGTCAATACAGCAAACTATAAAGGTCCTACCTGCATAATGGACAACTTCTATTTGTGCAGACAGTGTATACCAAAATGTGTATTATATAATCTCAGTCCGATTGTTGATACTAAGCATTGGCTGCCGATGGTGTTTATTTTTGTGGGTAAATAATTAATATCGGCACGCGAAATAGATGGGTAGAAGTCTATAAATACATATATAGTAAAATGTCGGATAATAGTACTATATTATGTAGAATCAAGTGTACCGCACTTTTCCCCACGATAATCACTCCTTAGATGTACATAGCTTTCAACACAAAAGTCCACAGTGTAGACAGACATACCTTCATTTTGGTCATGGTAAAATGAAAAATTTCAACATGTGTGCTAATTCTGCCTGCACTATTTAACTGCCAAACTGCAGCAAATCGAATAGTTTAGCACATTGGAAAATTAAATGAAAAAGAGTCATAATGTTTATGTACAATGTATTACATTATGCGGCTGGTATTTCAACGCATATATATATAATAACAGCATTATGTAAACTTTTAAATGCCAATAATAATTATATAATATGAGTAAACAAAGTGACAAACAGTTATTCTTCAATCGGTATGCAAAATAAAAATCTGATGATTCAGCTATATAGAATTAAACTGATAAGGAATCTTATAAATATTTGCTTATATATTTATATGAGTATATCGTATTACATAATATCCAATCATTATATACATAATATCTGGCAAAGCACCGGATAATAAATTTGAAATCGAAATTGTATAGCTGAAGCTGAAGCATTGAACATAAGTCTATTTATATATAAGTTTATCTGAAACATGTTGCGTAAGATATCGATTTGTATCTAGTGTTTCTGATTATAATTGAATAAATATATCCTATAGCGACAATTTGTATATACAATATATAGTAGAACACATACATAAACTAAATAAGTGCATCATAAATTGTGTTATAATTATATATTAGCTATTTATAAACAATATATCTGTTTTCAAAGCCATTATCATAATATTATTACAAACTAAATTGACTTTATATTACAGACACATTTTAGGTCCCTAACTTTCAAATAACTAAATTATCTGTTTTCTGTAGTCGTCTCTTTTTTCAATGTATTATATATTTTTATTCT
Organism: Invenusta paracnida; assembly: GCA_036023295.1. Lineage (NCBI taxonomy): Eukaryota > Metazoa > Platyhelminthes > Proseriata > Coelogynoporidae > Invenusta > Invenusta paracnida. The sequence goes on along the minus strand of JAYRBW010075116.1, from coordinate 15,048 downwards.
CGGTGAATTGTGATTGTGAATAAGTTGATCTACTGTTTCTTCTACCTGAGTTATTTAAATAGATTTAAAAACCTGATAGAATTTATAAAATTCTTCGAAACAATATTAAGTAGGTACTACAACATACATACGAGCATGTAGATAACATATATATTTATTTTGACATTAAATGCTTCCATTAATCCATTTTACCAGCATGTAGACATACCAATTAATCATGTTTAATTATTCATATTACAATTATAACCATTTATTTTTTTCGAAGAAAACAAATATATTTATTTTGAATCATTTTGATTTTAATCTTTTAAATAAACATGACATTTTGTAATATTAATGAATTAGTTTAATAACCGGCGTAACTCAACTTTGAATTATATTTGAATTTTATTTATTTCAAGAAAAATATATATGTACACATTTTGCGAAATTTAAAGAGAATTAATTACATATAAATAGAATAAACTTAAACAAAATTTGTTGAAGGAAAAGCATTTTTAACAAATGTACAGTATAGATATATATATATATATTAATGCACCAAAATAGGAATTATACATACAATTAGAATTATAAATGTGCTATTTTTTAGACGACTTCGAAGAAAATGGCCCGCCTATAAAATTTGTCCCTGAGGCTATATCATCCAACTTCAAAGAATCTTATGGCCTATACATATAATGATGTTCTATACACGATATATATATATATATGTCTGCTTCGAGAAGTATATAATTAGAAGAACAATGAGTCTTATTTTAGGCCCAAATTTTACACGGGTATATTATATAGTATCTATGGTAACACTGAATAGGATGTGGCATCTCTGATTCATTCTATGGGTTTTGATGTTAAGATGGTTGACAAGTTATCACAAGTTCTGTAATATCCTTATGTAAGCTATGGATTATATTAAATAACATCAAAAAAGAAGTTATTTCTTAAAAAACGCGCAATTTTAAGCTTACTACCTTAATATATATATGTCATGTGAATTACATTTATATAAAATGAATCTCACTTTTCTAATTTGGGCAGTCTAGATTACATCTTTTTATCGGTATTCTCTGAGGCCAAATTATAATGTCCGTCTTTGTTTCATTGTATCAAAGCTTATACTTATACCTACCTTCTTGAGAAAAAGTATCATATTAACGCCACTCATGCCTTCCGTTTATATCCATAAATTCTTGCAGTGATTCATACTGCAAAACCTCCACATAATTTAACAATACCATTGGGCGGTCCTACTATACTACATATAACGCATCCAATGGATTATTGATAAGCACAATTTATCTATAATATCTCTCAGGAACTTCAGTCACTCACAGAAGTTCTTCTTAACTCTTCCCTGCAGAGCAGCATGCCTGATTGCAAATATAGGCAATAATTGCGTCCTACAGCAAGCAGCGTCAAGGCCATATATTTCTCAAACCCGCTTCTTTATTTTTCCTTAGTTGTTGATCCCCGTTGATTAGGGATAAGCGCCTCTTCTTATCAATAATTCGAAATAATGAGAAAAATAGGTGGTGTAAAATGCGACGTGCCTTAATTATATTTCTCTTGTCCTCTGTTATGTTGTGTTCGTAAAAAGGGCAGACTAAGGGGAAACAAGACAGGGCTGTTTAAATTTTAATGCCTCACTTTAGAAATATATTGCTAAATTTGATTATCAAACATTAATATAATTGTCATATGAATGAAGAATATACGTATTGCTTATACCTTTAATGGAGTATATTACCCAATATAGCAAATACAATCTTACAGGAACACAATAATCTACAATCCGGAGTCAACGTGCAAAGGGTCCTTTTTATAATCTATGTTCCTCAGGCTGAACTCTTTGATAAAATGCTGTTTTTGTTATGATACTGCAACTCTCCAGAAAAATGCAAAGCAGCTGGATATAACTTACTGAGCTAGTGATTTAAAACTAATTTTCTTGGGATTGCAAACCCCAGCAGTCTGTCTGTGTATGTCAGTAAAATCTCCAATTATGCGTTTTAGATAACAAAAGAAGAGATAGATAATTTATCATCGTGTTTTCACTTTATCAACGTTCAAACGGAAGTTACCGATTCACTCAAACTGGCCGAAATTTTCCTAAAAAAATTATCCATGTTTTTCTGAACGTATAAATCGAATAATTATTCTATATAATTACGCACGTTTTTCACTAAGCAAGATGGACAGTCATGGTTTATTAGTTATAATATTTTATCAGTTTTCCTCGTATTTTCATTTTCTGATTGTTTCCATACTTTCACAGTTATATATATGTCTCAAAATGTGTATCCTAATCTCTCTTCAATTTACCATAAGCTTCCCTTTTTTCAGAATGAGGAAACAAGGAAGAACCAATTGATTAGCCATTGCAACAATTTGAAATAGTTATTTAGAAATAACTCAAAATTTTCCAACATCTGCGCATCCAACGCCAATAGTATCACAAATTTGTTTCAGTATGGCGTTGTGGACAGCAGAGATTCTCATATATACATGACAAATTTGGCCTTTTGGGCGTGCTGATGTCCTCTACACTGTGGTAATAATGCCTTATATGATACTCATATGATACATAAAGGCAGCCTGATGGAAATATATATCCTCCCCTGGTAACCAAACAAGAGGCATGTCTTTAAGCTCTCTGACAAAGTCTCATTAGTTTAAAACAAAGCTTTCATTAAGAATGGAGATTTTGTCAGTATCGACGTATATCTTACCGATCCTTTGGCAATAAAATATGTTTTAAATATATGTAAACTAATTTGTAAATATACATGTGTAAATGTATATCTAAATTTTTCGTTTTAAATTATACGAGTGATATAACTAATCTAATACATCTAATTAATATAAATTCAATAACTAATAATAATTGTTTAACTAAAGACATTAAACATAATTTCTAAATTAATAAAATCGTAATAAATGTAAGTTATTTGCGCACTAAATTTGTGATCAAATGTATTCGGTTTATATATATATATATACGCAATCTTGTTTTTATCTATATGAAATCTGTGAGCGAAAGAAATATTCTAGCGCAAAGTTTATTTTCTCATTATTGCTGACTTTCTAATTACACGTATTAAGAGATAATCTTTTTAAACTATAAGAAGGGAATATTAAATTGGCCTCTTTTTTCCGCACAAGACGCATATACTCGTATATATATATAAATTGGATAATGTTGACTTATTTCAAAATTTGTGACATCGGAGTGTATATATTATATATGTGTAGCGAAAAATAGGAATTTCTCATTTTCATCTCGTTATAATATTTCGACTTTTGTGACTTATATATAATTTGCAACATACGGTTTTTAGATTATATCACGTATATAGTGGTGAATATTACATAAATATAGGAATGTATCGATAAAATGTATTATACGTTTACTATAATATATGCGTATATTAATATAATAAATCAATCAATAATTATTTTACAAAATACACTTATATTACTTAAAATAAGGGCTTTTTTTAATTTCGAGAAAATAAAGAACGCTTTTTTTATGTTGATAATAATCATACTCCGAAACTATAGTTATTAATTAAATGTAAATATTATTATTTGTAACTATATTAAAATTAATATAAATTAATATACAACACAATTCTAATCGAAAATAAAACATTTGTTTTGTATTTTTACAAATTGGATACAATAAAATAATTATATATTATATCATAATCAATTATATAGTTTAAATACGACTTTATTAAAAAATAAATATAGTCACCGAATTTTACTCTGCATATAATAAAAAAATTATATTTAAATATTAACTTTTACACGCAATTTGTTATTCAATATTATCTACAATAACACTAGGATAACATGCAATAGCAACACTAATCAGAGTTAAAAAATTAACAACAATTCGATAAATTATTCATAAAAAAATACATTTTTCAACTATAAAAAAATGATCATATCATAAAACATGCGCCTATATAATATAGTATTTGTAGGTTAGAAAATTGGTTACTATATTTCACATCAAAACTAAACTATAGAAAACATAGTATTTCGTCATCGATATGTAAACAATCAAAAATGAAAACAACACTTCAGTGCTACTTTCCAGATGTAGATACTATATATAGGTATACACGCATGGTTATGCTTTGAATGATTTTCTTCAGAATATAAATTTAAAATAATTTGAAAATTGGACAAGCAAAGTTAATAAAAAATAATGTTATGTCACTTAAACGGATAAATTATTAACTCGTAAATTAATAAAATTTACATCCGTACAAGCGATAAAAGAAGTATAAAATATTACTTTATTAGCATTAATGTGTGGAGCTATATATATATATATTATAGTTAATGCGAAAAACACACTGATTTGATATTTTAAACCACTGTTCAAAATTAATTTATGACCCATTGGAGAAGTTACTGTCATTCTAAACATGTTTATAATGAAGTATTTTATTACCCACTATCCTTTCCTATTATAGACTTTTGAACACGGGTTATGGGCGTATATAAATAGGACGCAGTATAATCTAAATGTATACAACATTTCAGACAAGCATAATTCTGTTTTATGGATAAATTCTCACAGTATAAATCCATAAAATATAAAATATAAAAATATTATATTAAGAATATAATGAGTCTGCAATACACTCATCTTTCAAATGTTAGCTGCTTCTTGTGAAAATCAAACTTAATATAGGCTGTTTTAATGTATTAATTAAGTTCAAATATTTATATTTAAAAATTTAATTGAAATAATTTGAATTAAACAAATAATGAATAAAAATAAATGTGTGTATGTATATTAAACGACAAAAATCATTAATTTAAATATCATCATTTTAAAAGAATATAAGATAATTTTTAGTCTATCAGCCGTATACACAGACGACACTCAACTTAAGTGGCCACTAAAACTCTGTGGAGGGAGCCATGAGTGAAGTGTAGCGTGAGTGATCACTTATTTTGTCTCCTTTATATGCATAGATTTTTTTAGTCTACACTCAAGTGATGACTGTGAATATAAAATACAGACTTATCTCAAACTCAGCTCAAATTATGAGAGGAGTGCAATATAAGTGTTGTCTGTGAATATGGCTGTGAATCTAATAATAATGTTATATTTCGTTCTTACAATATATGAACTTATATTATGGTCAATAAAATACATGTTATTTAATTGTATACTATCATTTTTATGAAATAGTTTTATAAATGGTGGTTTAACAATCTAAATATAACCAGACATTATAATTCAGATGAATAATAGTGAAAATACATAAATTGCGGAAATAAGGAAACACGTTTCTTACCTATACATATAATAGTGCAATAAAGAATCATAATTACTCTAGCATTATTAATTAATGAATACTCAAGAACTCAAGAACAATGTGTCTATAGGTATATGTTTTATTCATCATTGATTACAACAGAATGATTGAGACGATATAGTCATCATATATACAAAGAGAGTTTTGTGAACTGGAGAATGAACCATTTATAACTGATTGGGGAGGAGTATTATGTACCACTGAGGAAAGTATTATATTAATATACTACCACCGTATATACTACCACAGTAAAACAATATTAACGTTTTGACATATTCATGTTATACTTATATTGAGGAGCTTATATTATATACCTTTTAACTATATATATATATGATACGAATTATTTGTAAATAATATGTAAGAGATCACGCATAGATATACTTCTTAATTTACACATTGTATGATTATTAAAAGTAAGGAAATATATATTTAATGTGAATTGATAATTAACAATTACATATTTGCATATCTTTTATATAATTTAGTAAAGATATCGATATAATATTGTTGGAATGAATAAGAGATAAGTGTGAGTTTAATTATCACACAGTGCATATTTTGGACATATTTATAGCCATGTAATATATAAAACAAATGAGTTAATAAATATTATATAAATTTAAATGGTTAAGGAATTCAAAAGTGTATATTGATTGACGTAGAATTTTGTCAGTTATTTAACTTACATAATTACCTACAATTAAAATATATGAAATGAGTATAATTTTCCCAGCTGTATACATTTCTCAATATCTTTTAAATTCCAATAAATGTTAATTTGACGACAAAATAATATTTTAAGGAATAAAATTAAAATATTATTATTCTCGGCTATAGTTAGATTATATAACGTCCGTAAAATTCACTTTAATGTATAATAAAGATAACATTAAAATAATGGACATAATAAATGTTCAGCTACATATACATACGGTCGTAATGGGAAGCATAAACGTGATTTGTGCTATCCAAACCGAATATTTTCCGCATATTATATAATATCCGAGTTGAAGGTCGTTATCCAATTTCCCAACCCATGATCTCCCGGCAATCCTTCCAAATGAACTATGCCAGCTGGTCAAGACACGACCATCTATATATATTCTGAAGATGAAGTGACGTCTATGCGCATTATTTGGTGTATACCACGATGAAGTTGGGCATTGTTGCTCGACCTTCCAATATAATATTATATTTTATCTAAACCTAACAAGGACAACTTACGGCGGGTCATATTATATACCTACAAACATACTAACTAGAAAGACAGAAAAGTTAGGGAGAAATAAGATCAGGATCTCTCACGTGAAATTGAATGGGATGTCCGAGAAGAGAAGAGACGAGGGGAGACTAGAGGGTGTAAGGTCAGCAAATAAATGATATTGGGCTCCTCATCTGTAGCTGTATATTAGCGGGGATTAGCTCCACTACACACCTCAATAACAAGCGCGCAGTATAGAACGAAGACGACAAATATATTTCAATTAATTATTGTATAGGACTCAATCGTGCAGTGGGGATCATCAGCTACTAATAATAACATACTTAACGGACTGCCGAAAGCCAGGAACAATTTACTCAGCTGCACTATTCAAGTTGTCCTCAATATTCATATTTTTTTTTAATAAAAATTGGAAATGTTATGTGGCTGTTGCTGTGTATATGTATATACAGAAATATACTTTTGCCGTAGTAATTGAGCAATAATTCCGGTGCAATACATAAGTATATTCTTGGTCATACATATATTGCAATCATATTAATGTGAGTTGACACATTATAATATATATCTATACACCTATTTCGAGTGTATAGATAACGAAGAGAATAATTGTTTAATGACATTTTAAATGTCTGACTATCTGACTATAATTCAGAAACCATCATTTATACGTTTAGTGTCAAAACTCTACATAGATTACAATATATTATTCAAAGTGGCAATTTTAAAGTATATATTAAACTTCACTCTATACCTACTTAATGATAACTTATAATGTTGCTCAGAATAATGGCTGCATAATATGTATCGGTATATACAAAGGTGTCTATTATAAAAGTCGTATTTATTTAGAAGAAAATTCAAATTGATATAAAATGTATAAAAATATATAAATGAATTGAAACTGCTCTTTAAATGGCTCCTTTTAAAAATAAATAAAAATTATTCAGATTCAATTCAGCATGAAAGCTTGCATTTAATTTACAATATGTATGTAAATGTAAAACCGTTTTTGTTCAGAATGCCAAAGAAAATTAAAAAGGAAATTGTTGCATTAATTTGTACAGCGTTTTTGGTATACGGAGATAACATGTTTCTTAGTCTCATTACAAGACAGATAATTAACATTTTAAGAGAAACATACATTTTATTACACATTACGATATTATACATGGAAATGGAGAAAATATACCTTTATATGGAATCAATACCCCCTCAGTCACCTAAAGCTAAAACTTAAATTAATTCCCAAATCCCACCACATTTTTGTTGATCTCCTGCCTCTTAATTTCGTAAAAACACATTATATAAATGTGCCACAATTCTTTGAAAAACATAATATACCGTTAGATCCCGAATGTCGCAACTTGCACCGGATACTTGTGCAGGTGTTATCTGGGGAAGACTCTCAAATGTTCTACGGTTATACCCGACAACATATTATTTCCTACATAACTCTATTTAGCAAGTAAGATGATAGAATGTCGAATCCAAAAAAGGAAAGAAGGATGGAATAAGCTAAGTTTTCCGACAAAGGTTGAGCTAGTCTCAGATGATTCAGAAACGTATAGCTTTGTAAGTTTCTACTATGTAACTATCTATAGGTAATACCTTCATATTCCATCACGTCTTAATTCTTTTTCTATGCACTCCTGCTATAGATATCTCAAGGGAGAAACAGCGCAATGAGAGGAGGTACAAGACTCGAAGAAAGAGACATAGTGTGCGAAACCTGCTTACTTGTCAAAGAAGTCAAGGCGCGGCGCGTTCTATGCATAAGCCGAATGAGGCACCACAGAATTTTCCGAGGTAGACAGAGCGGATCATACGGAGAATTCGTCGAAAGTTCCAAGTTTAATTTCAGCGATAATTTGTCAGTTTCCTCCTAGCTCAACTCTCTGTCTTTCTATATACATCTGTCCTGCTTTCAGTGTGTTGTATTATAATCCTCAGCAAAAAAGAGGAGGGAAACAAGGAAAGACTGACACGAGAGTCTGCAACATTTTTGTATCGTCCACCGGGCTTTTGATGATGTCACTTCAGAGATGACTGACGTGAGTCAGAAGGCTAGAGGATGGATGGAAAAAGGAACTTGTTCTTAATTCTCCTCTCTTCTTCCAAGAGGAACTAGGTACCTACGGGAGCAAGGACCATGATTGCATGGTCCTGTCAGGCGCCTTTCTCCCACTTATAGCGCTGAACTGACTAATATCAGAGACCCAGGCAGTGAATTTGGGAAGCTTCATCCAATTAGGTCGAATGAAGAAATTAATTATACATGGTCCAACCCGGACGCAACTCAAAACTAAGGAGTCCACTAGAGTGTTGGTATATATCGACAGGATCAAAGGTCTGCCCAGTATAAACCACTTCACAGGAACTGTTTTCATTCGAGTGAATTAGTTTCTCTATTTCTTTCTTCTTCTTCCTGCAGACTGAGAAACAAATGACCCATGATGTTGCGCGCTTAGTACTATGTTTATATTCTTAGTCATATTATTATGCATTGCATTGGAAAGGTGCATATATTCCACCATTTAGCTCTTTCTCCCACAAAATCGCGCGCCAGTGCATCTATTACGTAACAATCCAGAAGAATCGGCCATGAGGGAATTTTACCGCCAGACCTATTCGACGCTTGAGTAAACCTCAAAAAGTTTGCTTTCTGTTTGTTTTGTTAAATATTTATCAAATACCAAATACAATATAGACATGTCGTCAATTTGAAATAGTCATAAACGATCATGAAATTAATTCGACAAAGATAATTTATTAGACACAATCATCTCTATTTTGTTTGAACAAAATAATCTACTGTAAATTGAAAATAAAACATTTTCTTTAACGTTTCATGACGGTCTTCAAAATATTTTTCGTGATATGCGAATATATATATAAGATAGTGAAATATTTTGCAAAAATATTATGTACAGAGAAAGAATAAGTATAGTTTTTATTTCATAATGATTGTTATAATGAAATAATTCGTACAATGTCAACATTAGTTTATGTGTATTCATAAAATAACGCGTAGAATTAGACTATACAAATAAATTATAAATTATTTGTAATCGTTACATCATGATAATTGAAAGAAATTGATATTTACAAAAAATATTCATTTTTCAGTATATATTATAATATATACTTAAGTCAATGATTTATGTACGTATATAATTGAGACGTTCACATCTTTCATGGTGCTATATCAAATATAAGTGTGAATTTTGCATACAATATTGAGTTTTAATTAAAAAAATCCATTTTATATTGCGTAATAATTTGTATCATATTCTGTTTATAATAATAAATAATAATTATAAAAACTATTTATAATAAACATACTCTGCTATAATAAACAAAATATACTACTCTGGCATTTAACAATTAATTAATTAATCATTAACCATAATAAATTATAAAGAGTAAACAATATGTAAAGTGGTTCAAATTTATCATTATACAAAATGCTCCACTTAAATTAAACAATGTCAAAATTTTAGTTTTTTAAATATATTTATAAATAAATTAGTATATTATGATATATGATAGCGCAACATATACTAATATAATGTTAATAAGAATGTAAAAACCTCCTGTGCAAAAAAAACAAATTTTCCACCTTGCACATATATTTACTCGAATCATACACGAAGATCATAAAAGTAACATTTTCTTGTTTGATTGTTACTATAGATAAAGTAAAATATTGCGACTTTGTCTATGAGACTGGAGAAATCATTTTCCTTATTTGCATAATGTATAACTGGAAAACATATTTTTGCCTTATGTTATCGAAGCTGAAACTCAGTTGAATTCCATGAGTCTATAGATATAAAATATAACATAATGTTTATGGTAACAGCATAATTCTGTTATATTTGCGGAATTTGTAACAGTAACTGTAACTCAAAGTTTTTCTTTATAAGTATAAAAGCACACAAAATCAAACGTGTATACATATATAGGCAGAGGCACTCACCAAGAACTGTTACCGTGGAAGTAGCCGACGCCATATCGAGACCGAAAAGAACGGAGCACTTGTACTGACCGGCATTGCGCAGACTCACATTCCGTATTGTGAGGCGGTGATGTGCAAAGATTTCAAGGTCAGGTCGACCTTTGAACTCGTCCAGGAAGACACAGTCTAGTCCCCAGGGACACCGGCTCATTTCCTGATCCTCGAACTTCCAAAAAAGGTAAGAGTAGTTACCTCCCTTTGCCCCGTTTACGGAGCTAGGGGACGCACTGACGTCACAGGTAAGGGTGACAGTGGCCCCCAATATGGGTCGAACACCCTCCACTGGTCGTAGAATTACCGTGGTGATAGGAGAAGCAGCCAGATAATCTTTGGAGCGAGGGAGAGGAGAGAGATATAGCTATCTATAATGGTAAATGGCTTAGAGAGAATATGTTTATGTTTATAGGATGTGTAAATTTCTTTCAGAATACTGTCAAATACTACTTCATGCAGATCATGAAGCTCATATTATATAGGTCTAATGGATGTAATTATAAATAATGTAATGCATGCAAATACATGTGAGTAATTCATGTGAGGTATATAAGTTGTAAATGGGGCACTTCTATTAGATACAACTCATAATATAATGGTGGTATGCATTTCAGATAAATTGTAACGGATGTGTGTAATAGTGATATATTAGTTTCTATTTCATTAAAAATATATCAAAAATATATTTTCGTTCGAGCTTGATAATTACACGGTTGATTAAATGAAAGATAATTAATAACAGTCAATCAATTTCATAACTATAAGCAAAGCAAATTTTACACCAAAAGTAACAATAGAATGTAAACATTTGAAGTTAAAATATAGCTTAAACGCGGTTTATATTTCTATATACGAGTATATTCAAATTTGAAAACAAATTAATAAATCGAATACAAAATATAGGAAATTGTACTGTAAAATATTACATAACGCATTATAATATCAATTTAAACGAAATATGCCAATACACAAGATAAGATTTTAATTGCAAGTACAATGATTTTTTCCTCAAATTTGATTACTACTGCAAATTTTATGCCAATTAAAGGATTAAACAAAGTGTCGAAAATGCTTTCATAAAAAACGCTTCAAAAGATATTGCAATATATCTTTATACGAATGAGGTACAGCCCTAGACAAACATATGCAACATTTTCATTATGGATGAAAAAGCTTCATCCATTAATAATAATGAATAAGTGCGTTTAAAGATTCTCACTGAAAGGAAGGTCAAGCGATGCAAAAGTATACTACTAATATGAATGTGCGCTAGGAAACATTTTGTGGGATTAATTATATTGGTGAAATTCGTTGAACTGAATATAATATATTCCCAGGCAGTTGACAAAAGGGTTTTACACGCTAAAACGTTACGACCATCAATTTGTTATTGTATAATACAATGACGCAATCCAATTGCATGCTAGAGAAAATGAGAAAGGAGGTTAGACGGTGAATTTTTGGTTACAAAACAGCAGACCGCAACTGACTGAAACGAAGACTAAATCCCTCTGGGATAAGCATCCTTTCATTTAGATTTCCGGTTACCCTTAATTTGTAAGCTGTTACGTAACTCCCAATTCCATACAATAATCTATCCCACATTATATCATTATATAATTGATGGGTATACAAATAAAATGAGGTATTGTAAAGTCAGAGAGTAAAAGTAACGTGTGATACTCGAAGGCAAATATTGTAACACTATATAGCCTTAGTAATGGTTGTAAATAAAACAATCATTTCCAAGCTACAAAAATATACTGATCAGGCTGACTATCTAATCACATTGTTGCCAATTTTCTTCGTATATTTTCCCTTTGATCATAACCGGTGGATTTTCAGTGAGCTATTCGCCGATGATCATATACCCAAGATGAATGATCTTATTCACATTCCACAATATAATTTCGAGTATGTGTATAATTACGCTGTCTACAGTCACTATAGCATTTTACTGGAACAACTCCTGGACAGTGAAAGGTTTTTTCACCTACTCCCGCTTATTTCATAATACGCGTGAAAGCTAAGCCTGATAAATGATCTTTTTGACTGACTTGGAGGGAGGGAGCTGTGTGCTTCGATAGTACTTCATTCTAGTGTGGAAGGTGGTGAGGTGAAATTCGAAACCCCATAATTAAACCAAATTGAATAATGACCAATCTTCGTAGACTGACGAATGATTTGTGCTATCTATATGTATACCTATGTAATAAATATATATGTACATAATATACACTCCTCCTATAATCGTAAGTCTATTGTTACAGTAGTTCTACAATCATAGACATAACCATACATACCGACATTCATGGGAAAGGTGCTGACATTTGAAATTCCTATATGAAGATATTTTATTTTTTCAAAAGAATCAATTATAGTTATTTAAAATAAAAAAACGACAAAATAATGTTATAGCAATATTGTGCGTATTATATAAAGTTACAAATAAAGGTATGCATGCAATATTGAATAAGTAATTGTATATAACAGTGCATTAAAAAATATGTCAATATTCCCAGAATTAAAATATATTTATATATAAAAATTCTATACTTCGATATAATACTAGTGTGAAATATTTCTTTAAACAATCTGATACCTAAAAACAGTCAACGCTTGTTAATATTGTGTATGTTTATTTCTACCGCTCCAACTAAAATTCCCCATTCCTTCAATTAATGAAGTTTAAATAGTTGCTTATCATAATATATTAGTTGCCTATTATTTCATATTGAATAATTAATACCTATAAAGATGTCAATTTTACATATTCAACTAATCCACCAGTCATGAAAAAGTATAGTGGGGAAAATGTCAGAAATATTCAGTATAGAATTATATATGCATGTATATGTATATAAATATCACTAAATTAAATGTTTCATCTTATACATTATCTATATATGAAGTCATATGGTATGTGAAGTAGACGGGCTATAATTTATTGCATTTTTATCTGAAATAATTGTAAGTGGTACCTGAAATGCAATTACTGTTAGGCAATGACTGAACTTCATGGTAAAAGTGTTATATAGTAACAGATGCCTTTTCTTGTTATATAGATATTATTAAGTGTAGTCGATTCAGAAATATCTATATATGCAGATATATATACAGTAACTCAATACTTAAGACAGTAAATCAAGGAATATTATGTACAATACTTATTATATACCTATATGTACCTATATATTAACGTGCTGATAATTTATATTAAATAATAATATAATATGCCTAATCTATTACTTTTTTCGTTACCTATACTTAAACAATACATTTCTAAAAGGCATTTTTAATGTTCAAAGTTAACAATTAACTCCATGGTTAAACGATATATTAAAACTGATATATCAGACAGTAATTAAAATTGCAAATAAAGACTGAATGTAACACTATATGTCCGAATGAATAAGAAACAATAGTTATATAATACTTAAATAAGATGCATATTCATACAGTCATGAGTAATAAATTTGATATTATCTTATATAGTGCTATTATTATCAATTTAGAAAAATAATATATATATAATGTAACTTAAGGGTCAATTATGCATGTCGCATGCATGATATAATTGTATTTACGTGAGACGTGAGAATATGCTTATATCTGAGTCATACGTTCATACTTTCATACCATATAGGTTATATGTGTTATAATAGGTATTACTTCAATAAACATATATATTTTAATGATATTGACTTATAGACGCCGCATAATGTAAGAATGTTTTAGGATAGAAACATAAAACAACGTCATAAGCTACTATTAACGATGTGTAATATATATATATATTATAGTTTAAGTAATAATATACGTGGGAAATTGTTTTGATCCATGAACCTTTATAAGAATATCTATTAAAGGAAATAAACACTTATTCGTATAATATTAACTAATAAAACTAATATTTTAACTTCAGAATTGAAATTTGTAAATAAACTATTAAACTATATGGAAGTGCGTATTAAAAACAGCATTTTAGTTTTTCTATTCTTCTTAAATCACAAAACAAATGTTTCTTGTTTTTTTCAAATTAAAAATAAGAACAGGCAATATTTATAAAGACGCATTAAAGGCCTATTATTATTTATTATTTAAATCAGTGAATAAATTATAGGTATATAATATAGTATACAGAAACTGGTTTAAAAGTGTTTTCATAGGTAAAAGCGATAACCCCCTATACATATATTTATATATTATGCGACGAAACTTAAAATATTGCATATCTAACTTAAATTGTTAGGTTATATTCTTATCAATAAAAATTACCTTTGAGTAGGTACATCCAATTACACACACTAAAAAATCTCATGGATAATATATATAACGGATGACAAATATTGTGACTGTTGGATCCGTTATATATTATCAGTTATATTGGTGTTTTGAAAAGGGGATCCGTTATATTAATCTATGATATATATGAAAATATCATCCGTTATATATTTTATGAAATT